>JAENPR010001672.1:0-124608 GCA_018135685.1 Themeda triandra | reverse complement strand
GAAGCTGAACCTGGCCTTATGCAGGAGGAACAAGGTGTCAATGCTGAACCAAATGTACCTCTAGCCCTTCAAGCTGTTCAAGTTGGGCAGTTACAGAACTTGGGTGTTGACCTGAATGAAAACCAGCAGGCTAACTTAGCAAATGAGCAGATTGGCCCACAACAGCAGCTTATTCCCCAAGATGTCCAAAATCCTCTGAATGACCAAGCACAGCAGCAGGAGGGATGGGTTATACAGCAAAATATCCAAATTGGGATGGTCACACTACAAGCTTTTCAGTCTAATGCAACGTCGAAGAATTGCAACGTAGAAAATTTGGTTGCTAGAGATCGTTGTATTACAACCATTCTAAAAAATGGTAGTGATACATGCCTTTAATACAACGGTTTTCAAGATGTTGCAAAGCTCTGTTGCATTTGGTAGACGATATTGCAATGGTGAAAAATGGTTGCAGTAGAATTGATTTTGGTTGCAATTGTGTGATAGTACTGCAACGACATTTACGTTAGTTGCATTTGATTTTGACTATTGCTGCAGTTTTTTTTGTGTTGCATAAAATTTGACAAGCGTTGCAAACGCTAGATGCTTAATGCAACGAGAACTTTTGGAGGCGAAGCAAAAGTGGGGGGTCAATTGCAACCTTTTTGACGGTTGCAATATACTTTGATATGGTTGCAAGTGCTAGATTTTATTGCAACGAGATCTCGGGGGTCGAAGCGAAAATTGTGTTCAAGTGCAACGCTTATTTTTTGTTGCAATATACTTCGATAATTGCAACGAGAACTAGAAGGCGAGGCTGATTTGGATTGGGCCTTATCACGGGCCATACATGCAGCCGGAAGTGTGGTGTTCTTCGTATTTATCTGTGATTATTATTAATATAATTTATTCTCTATGATTTTATCAAAAATAAAAAAAAGGCAAGAGTGAAGAGGATTGAACCCTGCACCTCGTGAAGGAGATACGGCAAACAAACCACCACGATAGACATGTTCTTGTGTTATTCTCAGATTATTTGGACAATTTAACATCTTTTTCCATGATTTTTTTTTAAAAAAAACAGCAAATAACTCGATGGGAGTGAGGGATTGATCCTACAACCTCATGAAGAAGATAGGGCGAACAAAACCACAAGGATAGGCATGCTTTAGTGATATTTTTTGATTATTTGACTCATTTAACATTGTATTCATCATTTTTTAACAAAAACAAAGAAACAACAAAATCATTTAACATTATAAGAAAATACATGTAGATGTTCCACAAACATGAGTCACAATGCTGACATCACATCATCCTCACATCAACATGGTCATGCATGGACACCGACCACCATGCACCAAGGTCACCAACATCTGGCAAACTTTTACTAAATGATGCTCGTATTTATGGCTTCAAATTGTTTTATTCTAAAAAAATACATTTCATAATTAATAAAATATTATATTTTTAGTGTCATAAATATTAATATTGATTTATCTATAATTGATATTTTTTCTTTTCTATCTTTCTTTTTCTTAAATTTTTCACTTATATATTTTATATTTTCCACCACACGTACATACGGACCCAGCATTCCCCTACAACGCACGTATTTATGGCTTCAAATAGCTTTATTCTAAAAATACATTTCATAATTAATAAAATATTATATTTTTTAGTGTCATAAATATTAATATTGTTTATCTATAATTGATATTTTTTCTTTTCTATCTTTCTTTTTCTTAAATTTTTCACTTATATATTTTATATTTTCCACCACACGTACATACGGACACAGCATTCCCCTACAACGCACGGCATATATTTAGTATTGTGAAAAAAAATTAAAGCAGCAACAAACTTCAAGCCATGACCTCAGGCAATAAAGGGGGTGTTTCCACTGGAACACATGGTTGAATGTGTATATGTGTGCATGTACGCCTATTTATAGTGAGAACAGGATAGTTTTTTTTTCTTTTTTTAAATGATCGGTTGGCCCTGTACAAGACACGTCCGTGGCGGAGTCGTCCGGCACTGGTGATCGCGAGGACGGGCAGCGGCGGCGCCCTTCTTTGCGCATTATCGTGCGATCCCGAGAGAGGAGGGGGAACGGATCGGATCCCTCCTGGATTCTGTGCTGCCAAAGTAGCGTGAAAATAGTTTACATAAGACTGCGCACAAGAACTAACGAAATCACTTGAATATAATAGCGCATTGGTATGGCACCTTGGTTTTATCCTTGAGCTCCTGGATTCAAACCGAGCGGTAGCCAAGTTTTATTTGTTTTCCCACATTTTTTGTGTTTATTACTTTTCTATATTTCTGTATATTTATTTTTTGCCATATTTTTACTTAATTAGTACTATATTATTGCTTAATAATTTACCTCATAGATTTTGAAACATCTTATTACATTTTTATCTATTATTGTACTAATTTGATGATGAATGACTAAAGGATAAAAGCTTTAAGGTACCTTGTGTCTAAGTGAGAGTTGTTCATGGTTATATAAGATGTGTAGTACCATCTTGTCAAAATTATTTGAAATTTTTACGGGATGTTTATGGAATCAAACTATGATGTTGTGTGCGTCTATGCAATTTTCTGACCAAGTTTACCTATTATTGTATTTTTTTGTTGGATTAGTGAATTATAAATATTAAAATACCCAAAGCTAGCCAAAAAATTCTACAAACTTTCATGGACAACTCACTTTGGTGTATAATGTTGACAAAAAATTTCAACTAATTCGAGAAAGTGGTCATGCACATCCTTCGAAAGGCATACATGTCTAACATATATCCTTATAACTAAGTGGAAGATGTGTATGCTTGTACAAGATGTATAGTCCAATTTTGTCGAAATCATTTAAAATTTTAATGGGATGTTTATTGAGCCAAACAATGATGTTGTGTGCATATGTGCAATTTTCTGACCAAGTTTACCTATTATTGTATTTTTTTTGTTGGATTAGTGAAGGATAAATGTTAAAATACCGTAAGATAGCCAAAAAATTATATAAACTTGCTTGGACACCTAACTTTGGTGTATAATGTTGAAAAAAAGATTCGAGTAATTCTAAGAAAGTGGCCATGCACATCCTCCTCAAGGCATACATGTCTAACATACTAGTTGAATTCTCCGTGCGTTGCCACGAGACTTGTTGAACAATTTTAAGTTGAACTTTAATGTAAAAAAACATATTAAATTGTGGTCTAGTTGTAGGAAAGAATACATCTTCTTTATCACGAGACAAAAAGGTGATGAAATGTTTGGAAGTGACCACGTTAATAAGAATTTGTGCATTAGTGGTGTTGTATATGATTGTCTACACTCTAGAGAGCTTATGGGTTGCATTGTCTTTTGAGAAAAAAAAATCCTAATTTCTAAACGCTTGATAGCCACATCAAAAAATATGATGAGTTAATAGTATGAGGTAATTATTCATGAGAATGAATGAAACACTTCTAAATAAAGAGGTGAGCGCCATAGGATTGAGCCACTGCCGCAGTTCTCCATCTCATGCCAGCAATTTAATCCATGTAGCGAGAAGGGAGGGCGATGCAAATATGTGATGTTGGTACCCAGCGAGGTGGTCATGCACATCCTCAATATTACACTAATTAAAAATCTAGCAAAAAAATATGAATGTAGAGAAATAAAGAAATTATAAATACAAAAAATATAGCAATATAAAAACAATTGGTTACCATAGGGTTTTCAAGCCCGGGAGCTCGGGCCATGCCAAAATAAAAATAAAAATTAGCGCGGCATGGGGGGAAAAATGCCGCCAAAAAACTGAGTCGCCTAAAACTGATTACCCCTAATTTAGCCATTAACCCCCTCCCTCGTCCCCCGCAGCCACTCGTTCTCTCAACCCCCACACCCTCCACCTCCATGCACACATATCTCCAACCCTAGCCGCCACCACAGGAACAGAACCATCGTCGCCGAGCTGCGTCCTCGCCCACGAGCTGCGTCGTCGCCGCCATCAATCGCCGCATCCACCTCTCTCTCATCGCCCCATGAAACTATCTCGCCCCATCCACCTCTTCGCCCGAACCTAACCCTAACCCCGTCGGGTTTGGGTCGTCGCCGTGGGCGAGGGTGACGGCCACCACCGATATGACCAACTCGTTTACATCTGCAGTGGTGGCAACAAGGGGTCGAGGTAGTAAGATACTGGCACAACAAGATCAAGGTAACCATTTGGGAATTTGTCTTCCCAGATTTTCCCAAATTTTACTCTGCAGTTAGTTTCTTGCACTGAACTGATAGATGCAAAGTTCATGTCCCCAAACTGAACGTACATGTCCCCAAACTGGCATTGAACTGAACGTACATGTCCCTAAATTGATAGATGGAATTAGTTTCTTGAACTGAACTGATAGATGCAGTTAGTTTATTGAACTAAACTGATAGATGCAGAGTTCATGTCCCCAAACTGATAGATGCAGAGTTTTACTGCTTTGTCTTTCTTGCACTGGCACTGAACACACTTGTCCCCAAACTGAACTGAAATATAGAACCAATAGATGCAGAGTAGAATTTATAAAGCAATCACATATATCTTCAATATCCTCATAGTGCAGATACGTTTCTATGGCCAATTTTTACTGAACTTCTATTCAGATTCAGTATTTGATTTTATTGAACTGAAATTAGAAATAAGGATGATGGGAGATGCAAATATACCACTCACGAGACACTAATATTTATTTTCATCTGTTCAAGTGTGCCGTACAACATTCTTAAAACAAGTCATTCTTATGACTGAACACTTGTATTTTAACTGAACTAAATTTACAGTGTGTAACACACACTTCTGAGGTTTTAGCCTTAAAATGGATAGCGATTAGCAATTACACATTTACCTGATACTTGTCTAAAAAAAAGTTGATAGCAGGGCACTTAAAAGGCCATATTCTTGTTAATTGATAATTGGTAGGTTGTCTGCTGAACAAACTATATGCTTTAGTTTGCTGAAAGCCCGGAACTTTGCTAATATGTACTGTAGTAGTATGCTGAAAGCCTTTGTTTGCTGAACAAATTTGTTCATATTTGCTGAACCTTGCAGCCGGTGAACTTTATTTACAAATAAGAGTTGTGATCCTATTTGTTAGTTGTGATCTGAATCTGCTTTTGCTCTGAACATGTCATTCTCCTTTAGGAAACAAGTGAAAAGAACAAGACTAATTGCAGTAAAGTCAAGTATCATCAGACTACCGGCTCTCGCAGCTATGTGGGACACTTGCATGCATATGTAAGTAACTGATTCTCTACATAGCACTGACTTTGTATCATAAGAATGACAAAACTTTGCTGTAATTGAATCTCTATGAAATAGAAGCATGAGAGGAACAATGCAGAACCCAGCACAGCTGAAGATGAAGAACTTGATGTGGTGGAGGCCTTCAAGACCTGCCATACCAGCTCCAAACATGGTCTAAGTGAACCAGCAAGAGAAGCATTGGTAAGTCCCGACATCTGTTTCGGTGTGCCATTTTGTCCATTAATTGGATAACTTGTCCATTATTACAATGCATCTTGTTTGGCGTTTGTGTTCTGCACTTTTGCTATGCTATCCTGACAGGCTGACATGGATAGAGTTTTGTGACTACCTAATTGATCTGTTGAATACTGCATATCCTTTTGCAATAATGAAGATATTGCCACTTATTTTAGAGCCTTGATTAATTGCTTTTAGTGACAAGTTCAATCTTACCAGAAACTGAATGAACCTAATTTGTTAAGGTGGCATGGTGCTAATAATTGATAGTTGTTGTTGTTACTCCATATAAAATGGAGTTGATGCATCACTCATTACGATATGCATTCTAGAGTTTGTTGAAACTATAGGTGCCATCTTATTTGTCTGAAATTCCAAAACTCAGTCTATCGTGCCTATAAAGCTAGCTGCATATGCATCCCTACACACTTACATTTAAATAATTTCTGATTAATTCAGGATTCTTTTTCTCTCAATTATATAGACTTCTCTGCAATTTATCTCCCTCCTCTTATTTACTGTGGTTGAGAAGATCAATAATAAATGGAAATCTGTTATTTGGGAGGTTGATAAGTGATTACCGAAGTCCCCTGTAATTTTGCTCCTTTGCAGATGATCACCGAATGAGAGAAAAATTACTAAGAACATGACATTTCTGTCTCTTTACAGCAACCATTGCTCATTAAAGTATAAACTATTCCCTTGGTAGATAGCTATATCTAATAAGTTGTTTCTTCATTATATGTATCTAGATTTCTACTCTGCCATCTTGGTTCAGTCTTTCTACAATATGCAAGTATCACTGTGCATATTATGTTGTCATCCATTTAATGCTGACCTGAAACATGAACTGAATATGCAATTGTCACTGTGCATATCTATCTTTCTACTCTGCCTCCTTGCTCACCAGAAATGCTGCCCCCAAACATGAACTGAACATTTTAATTTACCTTACTTGACTGCAAATAAGATTCCATTTTGCTGATAACAATCTGAACTGACACAATCTGAACTAACATTTTAATTGAGCTATAAGAAGGTAAAAATTCTGTCACAAGGTTTTCCTTCAGGCATTTTTTTATGGTTTGTGCTTGTGCCCCCGAATGACAATGGCATGATATTGTTATAACCTATGTAGTCTTTGTATTTGATAGAGATATTTAGCCCAATGCCCACTACAAAAAAGGATGGGCTTAAAGAAACATGTAGTCTTTGTTATAACCTATCTTTCTTTGCATTAAAAAGGAACATGTAGTCCTTTTGGAGAAGTACATAGCCATTCTTTTGTTCTGCTCCTAAATCTGGTGCAGGCTTAGTTTCCTCTTGCTGATTAGAAATATATATGGATGTGTGTGTACTCACGTGCTCATAAAATGTCTTGGGAGGCAGCTGCATGTATGTTTATATTTGATTTTCGGTTCAAAGTTCATGGTTGATAGTACTGCAGCTCACAGAACGCTAGTACTGCAACTCGTGTTTTTCTTCAGTGTTCAATTAGCTTTGCCACCACTAGTCTCGTTTAACTAATGCATGCCAATGATTTTTCCAGGAGAAATCTTGAGTTTGAGAAGGAGCATGCGAATGGTGGGACGATGGCCAACTTACATATCAAGGGAACCTTTGCTGCTACAGTAGACATTAGTCTTTTGATTCGAATGAGTTCAAACAGTTGTCTGTGCTTGACATATTATATGTTAAGCTATCTACTTGTGTTCTCGTTTAGTTTGACACTCGGTGTGTGTTTCATTAATGATTTTGTATGAACAAATTATATTTCATTTTAATGGACGTCGATGCTTCATTCATTATGTATTTGTCATTTTGCGATTATTGATTTAAGCTACCAAACAAAGCATCGCAACATGAATTATTAATATATTAATCTGGTATTGCAATAAATGATGGCACATATAACAACCATATTTTGTCGTGGAAATAGGTACAATAATCGTGGCAACAGAGAACCTATCTCTTGCAACTACAAAAAGATGACGGTGGCAATAGAGGAATCAACCTATAGCAACCAGCTAGTTAGTAAGGTGGCAATAGATGACCTATCTGTAGCAACCAACCTAAGTAACGTGGCAATAGCCCATGCCATCTATAGTAACCATTCAGAAACGTGGCAATAGAGGACCTCTCTATAGCAACCAACCTAAATAGACGTTGCAATAACCTAAGCCACCTATAGCAACCATTTAGGCGACGTGGCAATAGAGAACCTCTATTGCAATGCTTTCTCCGCGTAGCAATAACCATGATTGCAACACCTGTATTGTGTTGCGATTGCATTGTGTTGCTACACGACCAGCGTGTTGCAATACATATCGCTAGCAACGCCTAGTTCGTTGCAATTGATACTATTACCACACCCATAGTGGTTGCAATTGCTTTTGTTACAACACTCACCATGTGTTGCAAAAGCATCAAAAATGTTGCAATAGAGGGGCTGTGTGTCGCAACTAAAACGTAACCCGTTGCATTCTGCTATTGCTACTGTTACAAGTGCAACGACATTTAACCAAAAAACAATGGTAGCAAAAGTACAATTGCTACCATTTTTGGGTCTTTTGCTACACTTTTTCGGCATTGCATTTGACCGAAAATCTTGTAGTGTCGGGACTTTCACACCGAATCCATCACCATCTCGTGATGGGTTTGGCACCAAAAGTTTCAAACTCCCGTGGGCCTACAGAATCTGAAATGATCTGTGTTCCTAAAGAATGGGCCTCCTTCCTTAAAGGCCTGCTGCAAGCACCAGCCCACCATCATTGGGCCAAGAAACTGCTTGAAACTGGATTCCATGAATATCTCCAGATGGGCCTAAACAATGACAGCCTGATTTCCCTGAAAAAACAGATAGACAGCAATCCATGCCAGCTTCTTGATGCAGAACCTGCTTTGGCTAAGGAGCTCGAAGACTCTATCATAGACCAGGAATATGAGGAACCTACCATCAGCAAGAAAAGAGCAAGAAAATGAAAATCTGTGACACCTTTAGTGGAATCTGCTGTCAGAAGGAGTGCTAGAGTACAAGCCAAGGCAAATGGGTTCAGAAACAATCAATGTGCCAAAAACTGCTCTACTGTGCCACCCAGCCTCCTACAATCTCTCGGGCCTCTCTGAAGAAAATTGGGAAGAAGCTTTGTTTGCTTGAGGATGATGAAATGGAAAACTTAGCTATCATGGGTAAAAGCACTTGTGGCCCTGTAGAAAAGAAGAGCAAGAAGGCCCCGAGCTCCAAGAACAAACAACCTAAAGAAGATGACAAGCAGTCAGACAATGAAGATGAGGGAACCAACTGAGGGCCTGCCTTAGCACCATGAGATGTCTTCAGATGGAGTCCTGCCACTCCTCCATATTTTGTTTTCTGTGTACTGTTTTTACTTCTGGACTATGTCCAAAGGCTGGCCTGTCAGCCTTCTTTTCCCTTGCTTGTACTTCAGACCTTTGGCTCACTATTTGCTTGCTTATCGAGTTGCTTTGTTGAACTATTTTGGGGTTATCTTTGTTCTTTGTATACTGTTTCCCTGTCGAGTTTCTTTCCCCGATAAACACCTTTATCTTGATCCCCACTCTGCTCCCTTGTTTACCCGGTCCGATCTAGACAAGAAATGCGCCAGTCCATGAAGTGTATACTTTATGAATAACAACAGATCCTGGAAAGTTTTAGATTGGAATGTGCGTGGTTTGAACTGCGACAGAAAATGGAATTCCATAAAAAACAAGATAGAAGAGAGCAAGAGTGACATCATCTGTCTACAAGAGACAAAGAAGGACTCTTTTGATGCTGCCTTTATCAGGAAAATTTGCTCACCAGACTTTGATTGCTTTGAATTTCTTCCCTCTGTTGGTGCTTCAGGGGGAATTCTAGTAGCTTGGAAAGGATCTTCTTTCGTGGATAGCCGGTGTTCACAAATAGCTTTGCCATCTCGGTGGAATTCACTTCAAGGCATAACAATGACAACCGGCTTCTTACAAAGAATTTATGCCCCCTGCACACCGGCTGGAAAAAGAGATTTCCTTGAATGGTTTGGAGAAATACAGATGCCTGCTGACAGAGATTGGCTAATAGTGGGAGATTTCAATTTACTCAGAAAACCGGAAGATAGGAACAGGGAGGGAGCAGACTTGACTGAAATTTTTTTATTCAATGAAGCCATCAGCAAGTTAGACTTAATTGAGTTACCTCTCCATGGAAGGAAATTTACCTGGACAAACAAGCAATTCCCCCCACTCCTTGAGAGACTGGACTGGTTCTTCACTTCCACCTCTTGGACATATAAGTTCCCTGATACCATTGTCAGATCACTTGTCATGGAAGTATCTAATCATTGGCCATGTGTCATTGAAATCTCAACCGCAATCCCACAAGCAAGAAACTTCAGATTTGAAAATCATTGGATCACTCATGATGACTTTGTGGAGAGAGCAGTCCCAGGGCCGGCAATGTGTTGACTCCATCAATGATCCCGCTAAATTAGTCTCAAGCAAAATTCAAAAACCCGAGAAAAGAACTGAAAGATTGGAACAGTCACTTCCAAATCTAAAGAGTGCAATTGAGAAAATCAAGCTGGTTCTTTCCCTTCTAGAAACACTAGAAATGTTCGAGATCTGTCTATTCCTGAATGGAACTTCAGAAACTTAGTCTCGAGAAACTTATTTCTCTTCTAAAACAAATGAGAGAATCTATTGGGCTCAAAGGGGGAAGATAAGGTGGGTAAAAGAGGGGATGCAGCAACTAGATTCTTCCATACTCATGCCACAATCAGAAATAGATGTAACAGGATTACCTCCCTACAAGATGAACAAGGAAACACACAGACCGCACATGAACAGAAGGCTAAAATACTCTGGGAAGCTTACAAGGACAGAATGGGAGTCTCTGAGTTCACACAAGTCAACTTCGATCTGCAGCAGTTACTGCAACCGGTAGAGGGTCTTGAAAATCTGGAAACTCCTTTTTCCACTCAAGAGATAGAGCAAGTGATCAGAGCTTTGCCTAACAACAAGTCACCAGGACCTGATGGGTTCACAAATGAATTCATCAAAGCTGCCTGGCCCTTGATCTATCCTGACATAATCAATCTTTGCAAAGAGTTCCAACTGAATGACATCTGCCTCAGGAGCATCAACACATCTCATATTGTACTCATTCCTAAAAAGGATAGTCCCATCAGCACCAATGACTATAGACCTATCTCTCTGCTCAACTCCTCCATGAAGATCATCACAAAGCTGCTAGCAAATAGATTGCAAGTAAAAATAAAGTCCTTAGTTCACCAGAACCAGTATGGGTTCATCAAATCAAGGACAATTCAAGATTGCTTAGCTTGGGCACTTGAATACTTGCATAACTGCCACAAATCAAGGAAAGAACTAATAATCCTGAAATTGGATTTTGAAAAGGCATTTGACAAGGTGGAGCATAAAGCAATCCTTAGAATCATGGAAGCAAAAGGTTTTGGCCAAAAGTGGATTTCTTGGATAAGGACCATACTTTCTTCTGGAACCTCATCAATCCTTCGAATGGAATTATTGGCAAAGTATTTCATTGCAAAAGAGGAGTCGAGCGGGGGTGACCCTGTTTCACCATTATTGTTTGTTTTGGCAAACTGACCTACTACAATCAATTGTGAATGAGGCAAAAAATAGGAACCTGTTACAAGCACGAATTCCATTACAGTACACTCAGGACTTCCCAATTCTTTAGTATGCAGATGACACTATATTAGTGATGGAAGCCTGCAGTAGGCAGTTACTAACTCTCAAAGCTTTATTGCAATCCTTTGGTGACTCCACTGGGCTAAGAGTAAAATGCAAAATCAAGCATGATTCCAATCAACATAACACAAGAAAGGCTACAACATCTTGCAAGAACTTTCAACTGTGAAACAGAGAGTTTACCTTTCACTTACTTGGGTCTGCCTTTAAGCCTAACCAAACCAAGGGTCATTGACTTCTCCCCCCTTGTCACTAAGTGTGAAAGGAGGTTGGCAGCCACTTCCACCTTCCTCAATCAAGCAGGCAGACTCGAAATCACCAATTCAGTTCTCACTGCCCTCCCAATGTTCTGTATGGGCACATTTATGCTGCATAAGACTGTCATAGAACAGATTGATAAGTACAGAAAAATTTGCTTATGGAGGGGAGCTGACTACAATGCCAACCAAAGACCAAAAGCAGCCTGGGAAATGGTCTGCAAAGAGAAAGATGAAGGTGGCTTAGGCATCATAAACATCACAACACAAAATGAAGCTCTTCTACTCAAGCACCGGCACAAATTCTTCAATAAGGAAGACATTCCTTGGGTGGCCCTGGTTTGGGAGAAATACTATCCTAATGGAAAATTGCCAGGAAATGGAAAAAGAGGATCTTTCTCGTGGAAAGGTATACTAAAACTATTAGAGAAATACAAAGGTCTAGCCAGAGTTAATTTGGGAAATGGAAAATCATGCCTACTTTGGGAGGACTTATGGGGTACTGAAATTCAGTCACAACAGTCACCAGAGCTATTTTCCTTTGTCAAAAACAAGAACATCACCTTAGCAGCTGCCTCTGCTCATAGTCAGTTTCACATGTTATTTCACCTGCCTTTATCACAGCAGGCCCACACACAGATGCTAGCATTGCAACAATCTTTGCAGGAATTGACACTAACCGATGCTAATGATCAATGGACATACATCTGGAACAGTGCAAAGTTCTCTGTCAAAAAGGCCTACAAGCAGCTAAGTGGTCATTCAGTTACCCCTCAAGCATTCAGATGGGTCTGGGCTTCTTCCTGTCGAGAGTAAACACAAAATATTCTTCTGGTTAGTATTAAAGGACAGAATCAGCACCAGAGAGTTACTGAGGAGGAAACATATGCAATTACAGGATTACACTTGTGTGCTTTGCAATAACAACGTGGAAGAATCTCTTTTTCACCTGCTACTTGAGTGCCCCTTTGCAGTGCAGTGCTGGGGAACAATAAACATTCAGATCAATCACAACCTGAACCCCTACCAACTGCTACAGAGTTTCAGAGACCAGCTTGGAGTGCCATTCTTCATGGAGATCATCATTCTAATGGCCTGGACTATCTGGAAGTCCAGAAATGACTTCATCTTCAGAGCAATCAATCCTTCAATTAACTTGGCAAAATCAAACTTCAAGGATGAATGGAGGCTTCTTCTTCTAAGAGCCAAAAAGAGTTACTCTCCAACCATTGAGCAATGGACAGCAAATCTCTTCTAGCCTGGTTCAGTTTCATTACTCCAGACTCCGCCACAATTTCTAAAAATGATGGGGGTTCCGTCTTGAAAGTCATTATCAGTTCAAGAATAGTGCATGAGCTTGCTTAATCCATAAGCACTGCCTGGCACAAGAAATAGGCAATGATCGTGTCAACACGACCGCTAACTACTGTTTTGAAGAAAGACCCTCCCATTTTGAACAAAGCAACCCACAATCCTATCTTATAGAAAAATAAATCTTTTGAAGTGTTTTTTTCTTCTGTTTGAGCCTTTTTTCTAAAATATAATCCACCGAGCCTCAAAGTTTTATGTTTAATTACATATATACCAACGTCTCTTTAACAAATGAGGCACTAACAGCATTGTTCTCAGCATAACGTTTCCATTTTAGCTCTAATTAGTTCGATTCATATTACGAAGTGTTCGTAGAAACACATAAATTAGTTTTATAAAGTTTCTAATATCCGCTCTCAATGTCTGGTGTGTTATTCTAAACCTTTTGTATACTTGTATTAGACTATTGATTTGTTCTTCTTTAAGTTGAGTAGACAGTGCGGAGTAGTACAGTAAGTTGTTATTAACCAGCTCTAGTTCATCGACAAGTAACATGTGATGCTTCATTTGATGAACCACTCAAGACTTCACCCGCTAGGGATGTTGTTTTTTATACCCTGCTTACACCAGGGATCTTGAATCACGTTTTTATTGAAACATAGTGCAGCAGCATTGCACCTGCACCTTCTTGGACTGCATCATGACGACACCCAGGCACCACACCATACATCCAGCACCGCCAACTCTCGAAAGACTGTACTGTTTGGTGCATACCTTTTGTCTGGGCTGTGCCTTTTCTTTTCCTAACCTCCGTGACAAGCCACTGCCATTCTACACAGCACCACAACAATCTTAATTCCAGCAGCCTTCGCCACCATGGTCATGACGAGAAAGCATATCCCCTTGGCTTGCATAAGTCTGTTTCTGTGTACTAGCAATGGGGCCTAGGCTTGCGCACATCTGTTCCTTGGAGGCATCACTGTTCCCTATAGGCCTCCTATTCCTATAAAATAACTTTTCTTTGTTGCTTCTTCCCAGCTGATTTGAAGGTCCTGCTTCCCTCTTCTGGGAGCTTACAACCCAGTGAATATATAGGCGGTTATGTATTTGATGAACTGGGTGCTATGGTGCCACATCTTACAACATGTATATGCGGTTATGTATGTTGAGCCAATAGCCCGTGTTTCACGTTGCCGCTACCTATTTACTTCCTAAAAAAAAAAGATTGCACAGAAGATCTTAAAAATAATATACTGGATTGACACAAGTAGTTGATTCACAAAGACGGATTAATATCTAAGTGCAGACTGTGGGTACCAATGCATCTAGAATCCATAAAGCTTAGTGGAGATATTACTATTTCCATGAGAGGAGATTAGTATTTCAGGATACAGGAGCACATACAACAAACTCAGCAAAATTCTATAGATGTAATTAAATATAAAACTATGAGAGTTCACGCAAGCAAGAAAATAAAAAGGAGAGGAGAGAGCAAGTTGATCGACTCCGTCGATCATTTGAAGACGCAAGCCAAGACACCAAACACCGAGCAAGGTCCTGCTCGCAACCAAGATAGGCATGGTTTCTCGGACCCATGCCATGTGTTTACTTCCTGCGCTGGGGCTTTGACCAGTGGCTGCCCTCAGTCACACAAGCGCCCGGGTCAACAGGAGACTTTCTCGACATCGATCACATATACATGTTGAGCATCCACGGGCTCGCAAGCACGGTCTCAGCCAAATGAAGCCCCAGAACTTATGGTTCCAAACCAATTGGCTTGAATGGAGCTCTTGAACGACGAATGCTGAAGCGACTTTCGTGGATTACTTTCATCTAAAATGTTATTTCCTTTTTGCCTGCTCTTCCAAATACACAATGGCTTCTTTCCAACACTATTTTGTTAAACATCCTGTTCCATTCTGGTGCCAGCCTACACTACCACCGGGCTGCGAGCTTGCATTCTGTTGAGTTATGTGTTTGCATTCACTTTATACAGGCAGTATTTGCACGGTGTAATAATGGATGGACTGTCAAGTCTTTGTTATGCATTCACTGTTCATATCAACCACACGATGCACAGAGCGGGGCGCCCAACCCTAGCTGCCCCGGCGGCCCCTCGGCGCCGCCGCCGGCGCCGGCGCCCGGCCACCACCCCCCATGGCTTCGCGTTCCCACCCTCCCCTCCCCTCTCCCCTTCTCCACCCCCCGTTTTCACGAAGACCGAGCCAGACGCGCCGCCGCCAGGGCCGGCCGAGGCCGCCGCCGCGAGGCCCCGAGGTCGGCCGGGAGGCCTCCGCTTCCCTCGGATCCGACGGCCGAGGGCCCTCCCCGCCTCCCGGCGCCTCCCCGGCTCCGCAGCCCGACGCCGCGCCGTCCCGGTCAGGCGCCGCCGCCGCCACTGGGGAATTGGAGGGCGCCGCGGGCCCGGCGCCCGGGTCCAGCCTCAAGGCGAGCGGGCCGCCGCCATCGCCATCGCTGGCCGCGTGTGAGCCGCCGGAGGCCTCCGCGTTCGTGACTGCCGAGTCGCCGCAGCCAGGCCCTCCGCCAGTGGCGGGGCAGGACGGCCCCTACGCCTCCACGCCTGCGTCTTGGGGCAACGCCGGCGCCGCCTCGCCGGTCGCTGCCGTGATGCCGCGGCCTTCGTCACTCGCGGTGGGCAGTGGCGCTTCGGATGAGGTCCTCGTGGAGGACGTGACGGATGACGACGACGTCGGCGGCGGCGGCGGCATGGGCGGGGACGGCCTCGGCCTCGACGCCTTCCTCGTCAACCCGTCGGCCCCCTCCCCGAGCCCGGCTCCAACCTTGTCTCCCCAGGCGGCGCCTTTCCACCCCGAGAGCTGCACGGCGGGTCGCGCCAAGCACCGACGGTGGGCGGACGACGACGAGGCTTCGGACGATGAGCATTCCTTGTTGTACCTGGAGGCCGCTCGCCGCCCACCGATGACTGCAGCTGCGCCTCAGGTGCGACCACTGCCGGGTCATGGTGGGGCGGCTGACAGGCAGTCTGGCACCCGGCGAAGATGGAGGACGCGCGGCCGGCCGCGACCACAGCTGCTCAACGGACTACCTGTTCAGCCGGTGGAGGGGCGTGCCCCTGCGCGGCAGCGCCTTGGCCGGCGCGGGTGCGAAGGCCGTCCAGCCAGCGACGCCGCGCCGGAGCGAGTCCCCGCCCACCAGCGACTTGGGTCGGCGCGCCGTGCGACCGCTCCGGACGCCGATGGGTGGCAGCGAGTGCTGCCTCAGCATGTGCAACCACCGCGGCAGCGGCAGCGCCATGGAGCGGGCGCCGGAGGGAGCGTCGGACCACGACGGTTCCCCACGTACGCCGATGGTCGCTGCTTCAAGTGCCTCACGACGGGGCACCGCGTCGCCACCTGCAACCTACCTTGGCGGTGCCTCCGCTGTCACGGCCTTGGCCACCTCGCGCGGGACTGCGAGAGGCCGAGCGCGCTCCCACGGGGGCCGGTGACTCGGCTGATCCTGGCCACTCCCAACGTGGCCGCGATCATCGCTCGCGTCGGCGCCGACGTCGCCGGCAGAAGAGGAGGCAGGAGGCGGGCATCCCCGACCAACCTCCCAAGGTTTGGCGGCCGCGGTTTGCTCGCCCCGTGGATGGAGCACCGGCCGAGCCTCCAGTCGAGGGCCCGGGCCTAGGGTCACCCGTTGATCTGGTGGACACTTCGAGGGATGTCGCCTGGGTGGCAATTCTCAAAGGCCCACTGCCACCGATCGACGACGCGTGCATGCCCACGCGGGGAGGGCCGACTCCGGAGCCGGTGGCCGCCCAGTCACGTGCCACCCCGGTGTCGCCAGGCGATGTGGCCGTCGACCAACCTGTCGGAGCGGACCTTGCCATGGAAGGCCCCCCTCCAGTGCTCGAACTGCCAAGCGCGCCCACGGTGGGGGAACGCGGACAGGACAGTGCGCCGAGGGGGTCCGAGCGGGCTAAGCCGCTGCTCGTCTGCACCCGCCGCAACAAAGAAGCACACGGAGCGGACCTCCCACAGGACGTGGTCGAGGCCCCCGCGACGGCGAATGACATGGTATGCTGCACTCCGCCGCCGGGCTTCGGGGCGCCATCGTCACCACCGCCGTCGAACTCTTCCGCTCGGCGGCGCTTCCAAGCGTTTGCCGACAAGGTCGTCAAGCCCAAGCCTGCCGGCATTCTACCGCTGCCATCACCCATGAAGACACCCTCGCCCAGGAGGACACCTTGGCAGAGGCTGCTGCGGAGCCGGAGGATCACCGCCCAAAGCCTTTCTAGGATCCCGGTGTCGAAGCGCGGGGAGTACCTCATCCTCAAGCGCCTCGGCCAGGTCTCCCCTCTGACTGAGTCCACTGCGGACAACAAGTTTGATGCTCTCTTTGGTGGGCGTCCGGAGGACGATGAGGCTCTCAGGGAACTCTTCCCTAACGGGTGCAACGTCGGTGGGCGCAGGAGACGCCGCCGCCGCGCGCGGGCTTGAGCCAGCCATGGTTATCGCCATGTGTTGGAACGGTTGTTTAGTTAGCGAGTAATAGGTTAATGCGGTTTGGTTGTGGGGCGTGCTTTTCTTGCTTTTATTGTTAAATCTTGTAAGCACCCCGGTTGTACTAAAACTTTCCTTCTTAATCAAAATACGCGCAAATCTTTTGCGTGATTGAGAAAAAAAGAGGTCTCTAAAAATTAGGTGAATGAAAACCCATGACCTTGACAATAATCGACTGAAAAGAGCAATTCTGGTCCTCCAAACAAATTAGGGGTTCCTGACCTTCCATAACAAATTACTCCTCTGAAGGTGCGTAAGAACTAGTAAAAATTATAAATGGGTGGATCATGAAAAATTTAAATACCAACTAGAACATCTATAAAGGTGAAACAAGTCTTTGCCTGTGAAAATAGCAAGTCACAAGTATAAGATGAACAATTGCAACCCACACTATTTGTGTCTTTTACAACTCTAAGCGTTGGAGGATGAAACATGATTTCTTGCTCTGTCCACTAATATTTTTACTTCATTTTTCATGATATCTGAGCACCTATGGACTACGGCCAGCGACAGCGAGCCATGTCATGTTGGCCACATGATGTCAAACTAAAACTTTTCTTGTGGTGCCTCTGCATCCGGAACCGAGAGAAGGCATCTCCGTTGCCTCGCACGTGTTGGGTTTAGTTCAACATCGGTATTTGATGGTGGAGGAGGACAACATATAAGACGGGGGCAGTCCTTACCTATCAGACTAGTCTTTTGTGTTGAGTTATGCCTAAGGCCTAGATATGTTGTGGGCTCCGGTGGACATCGGCCTGAGGGGTTGTTGGCTCGTGGATGCGCGAGCCGGGCTGTATTCCGCTGCGCACTGTAACAAGTCGTATCAGAGCCCATGGTCAGAAAACCTAGAAATTTTTTGGGGTCACACAGTGACGAGGGAGCCCGTTAATGTCTCGGAGGTGTGTGTGATATGGAGCGTTGGACTCGGGACCTGGAAAAAAAGGTCTTCTTTGTAGAGATCGCACGTGGTAGTGTGATGTGAAGAATTGGGCCCAATATGTGAAGGACAACATATAAGGTGGGGCAGTCCTCACCTATCAGACTAGTCTTTCGGGTTGAGTTAGGTTTAAGGCCTAGATATGTTGTGGGCTCCAGTAGACATGGACCCATGGGGTTGTCGGTGAGTGGACGCATGAGTTAGGCCGAATTCTGCTGCGCACTCTAACAAGCTTTGTCAGATATGTGTCGAATATTATGTACGAGTTTGGTTTTCTTGGGACTCTGAGTTGTATTAGGCAGTGTAGGGTATGGTTGTGTCAAACTCTATAACCCGTTCCCCGTAATTATGCCCCAGGGACTAAGCTTTTGCTAAATCTCGTTAACAAATATCGTGCCCCTGTTGTCATCTTTGATCTTGCATGTTTGTCTCAATATATCTAATCGTCGGTTCCGTGCAAAGGAGATTCGCGGACAGCTTATCGCTGCGAAGGCCTAATTTCTAAGAAGTGGTATCAGCTCTATGGTTGCATTGGATCTGAAGCCTATACGGAAGATCATCTAGAGGTTCGAGTATTATGCAACTACAAGGCATCGTACGGCGTATGATAATGTGAAGCGGATACGAAGCAAGGTGGAGCATGAGTGGTTCTCTAGCAGATTGGTGTTGTCGTCAAGAAGATTGCTAAGGTCTGTGAAGGTGTCATGTGCATTTGTCGTGGTAGGTCCAGTATTTGTGTGTGTGCTGAGGAAGAAGGATGTGGTCATCGTGGCAGATTTGGATTCGTTGGAGTCCATATACAGCGGACAAGCTTTCTTGGATGGTTGCAGTTTCGGATTAGCTACAGGCAGCGTCATGCTATTGGTCATGTGAGAGTCCAAACGATTGATGAATGCCTGGTCTTATTCCAAGCAAGGGCACGGTGTAACATGGTAAGGCTGTGGTGTCGTATATCAATCTTGCCTTAATTGCATGTTGGTGTCCCTTCACGTGATGGAATTTGAGATGGAAGCAATCTCGTGGTTTGGTGGGGCTAGAATCCGTTAAGGAGAGTTTCGTGTGGCTGCTAACCTACATATGGAAGTGTCATGCGTGCTATGGCAAGCATTATACTTCGTGTATGTGTAGGAATCAGGAAAGAAGGTCGGGTTTGTCTTTTTCGGTGGAGCTCGGAGAGGTAGCGTTTGGCTAACCAGACCTCGGTGTTGGTGTTGCAGTGCTCGTTGGCGGCGAGAGGAGGCTGTCGACGGTGCTCGGTCGTGGTGCACATGGCGACTGATAAGAGTTCAACAGTTTTCAGTGGGTGTTCTCGAGAGCGATAGAGTTGGTGCAAATTGACATGGTCGAGGAAGAGCAGCTCGTTGGTGATCTGTATGTGATTGATGGATCGGGGCCAAACTGTTCGTGAGCACAAGGTGGACAATTCAGGTTGGCTGACGGATAGTTCGCTTGGAGGGTGGCCATACCATGGTGCATGGCAGAGAGGCTAGCGGCAACAGGCTAGTCATACCATGGGGCAGAGACGACGACATAGGAGCGTGGTGGTTGATGGGGTTTCTCGTACTCTGTGGCGTGGTGACACGTGGCGTGAGCTCGATGCAAATTGCACATGCAAGTTCTAAAGTGTGGACCCAATAAAGTCAAGAAGTTGCAAGGGCTGAAATGGAAGGAAGTATAGATGATTGTCTGTACTTGCAACTAGAGTAATCTAGTTGGTTAGTGCTGCAGGAGGCTACGATGTAAGAGCTCGGGCGTAGCATTGCTGTGGAATCGGAAGAGCACTAATGAGGCAATTTCTATATGTGATTCAGGCAGCTATGAGGTTCTCAGTGTCATGAGTACAATCAGTTCAAGTTTGGTATTGGATTCTGTTAGCTTGCGTAGTGCCTAGCATGGTAGACGTGCTCGGAGAGTTAGGCATATGTCAAAGCTAGAGAGGAATCTGAACTTTACTTGGTGGAGATTGTGGTGATAAAAGAGAAGGATGCACAGCTACAGGTGGAGTCTCTTGTTTATGGTGGGTCTATACTGAGACTCATTGGGCAGCTCTTGTGGAGTGGCAAAGGCAACAACTCAAGTCAGGAGTGCATGAAGGTTCACACATGGACGACTTCAAGATGGCAGAATATTCGCCAAGGTGGTCTCGGCGAAATATCGACAATAGTCTACCTATGGGTACGCCCGAGGTAGTAGATGAGCGGTGGAGGTGCGTAGAGACTACGAGCTAGACGTCAAACAGAGCAATGACACGAAGGTTTACCCAAGTTCAGGCCGCAAGGATGCGTAATTCCCTAGTCCTACTCTCTGTTATGGATTGCGATGTGTTGATGTCAGATGTCATCCCCTTTGAGAGGGGTGGGGTGGTCCTTCCCCGCCTTATATAGTCGGGGGGGCGGGGCAAGGTTACAGATCGATCCTATGATCTAGGTTCGGTCGGTAAAAAAGATTCATATCCGTTAAGTGTACAACAATTTCCTAACTTGTCCCTCAAGGACTCCGACCAGTTATGTAGGCCCAATCGATCTTGATCTTGTGGGCTGCTGCACTCTATCCGACCAGGCCCAATGTAGGCCGTAGGGGTATACGGGTCTATACCCCCACAGGTGGAGTTTGTTAGATATGTGTCGAATATTATGTACGAGTTTGGTTACGTTGGGACTCTGAGTTGTATTAGCAGAGAGTATAGGGTAGAGTTGGTGTCGAACTCGGTAATCCGGTCTCCTCATAAATATGAGAGGAGGGCTGCTGTTGTAAGCATGACGACATTGCGACAGGTTCGCGGGAGGGCGGCGACACGTTACCGGGACCCTGGAGAACGACCGGTGTTGCTGGTTGGGAAGGAGCGCTCGTAATCATGCCCCGGCGACTAGGCTTCGGCTTAACCTTGTTAACAAATATCGGGTCTCAGCTCTGTTGTCGTCTGTGATCTTGCATGTTCGTCTCGGTAGATTCAATTGACGCTTGCGCTTGGAGATTAGCGGACGGCTTACCGCTGCGAAGGTCTGATTTTTAACATGGGGCATCTAGCGTCTACATTCCTTTGGCCTCGCATTCCCAGCACAGCATGCATCTGTACACTTGCTCTATGTGTATAGTTTGAGCAACCTATTGAGCTCGAGGTGGAACTCAGAGACCACTCACAAACCCATGTGTTTCCTATAATATATATTTTACTTTTCCACTCCTGTTGCCAACACACACATTGGCTTCTTCCTAACAGTATTGAACATTATGCTAGTTTCCTTCTCCTCTAAATATTAATGGCAGGAGTTTCATGTTTCTTCTATGAATTCAATTCACTCTTCAAAATAACACATCTGCCTTCTACTGTGATTGGAATGACATGGCCGCAAGTTGAATCAGATTGGCGAATAATATTTGGACCGTATTGTTTAAGGAGAAACATTACAAGAGAAATATGCCTACAAAGAGTAGCGGTACACATATATGACATGAACAGCTGGAATTTGCACTATTCGTATGCTCATTTTTCTTCTTTTCAATTGTTTTTCTTTACAAAGTTTTTAAATTTCAATTGTGGTAGATGGCTACAGTCTCTATTCGGTAATCTCCTCGCACTTACGTCTTCAGTTGTGCAGGAAATCTGGAACATGAGCTGCATAACAGGGTGCTCAGGCTTGACGGAGAGTTCATCAGCGTGTGTGTTGGCCAGGCCCGCAGCTAGCCCAGAGTGAAGCCCCAGCGTAGTGAAGCCAATGTTTACCTCCGTCTGACGAGGTGCATGATTTGCCCAAGGAGCGGTCCAGCTCGCTCTGGCTTCCAGGGAGGCTAGCGCCCACAAGGAGGTATTGAGAGACTGGGAGGTGAGAGGTCTAGCAGGCAGCAAGCAGGCGTGGGGCGCTCATTTCTTTATGCCTAGTGCAGGGATGATGGACGAAAGCTGCTCTGGTAAGCCCATAGTCACTTTGCTCTTCACATGTTATTATAGCTGGGATTTCCGACTTGCCTCCGATTCCCAAGACACATGGCCGGGCACCAAACTTCTTACTCATTAGAACATTCTACCTCTCTTCCGTTCACTTGTGGTTGCATTTTGTCGAGTTACTTGATGATCAGAATGCACTATGTAGTAGTATATATTGGCAAGGGCCACTGTTGATGTAGAGATCATGCTATTTTCTTCTTAAATACAATAAATGCTGCAGTTGGAGCTGCAGGTCTTGTACTTTTCTAGCCATGGACTATCTGCAATCATTTTCATTAATTGTATCCAGAAAGCCAAAAAAACAAAACAAATAAGCATTCTCTAGACTCAAACCACAACCTCACACACATTAGCATATGACCGTCTTCTACCACTGCCCCACACAATTTTTAACGAAGTCAAATGAAAATGCTTCAACTACAGAGCTTTAAGATCTTATCAACCACTACAGCTTTCGTACTAGACTTCACTCCGTCTGAGGTTGATTAGAAAATTCACAAAAATTAATGTCAAAATATGTGAATTTAACACATTATGAAATATTATTAGGTTTGTATACAACCTCTATTTTGGTCCAATATAATTTCCGTATAAGTGAGATCTTGATGGTACAATGCCGGTAGGGAAAATTTCCTTTGTGGTTGCACTTTTCTGTGGCAGGATAGCTACACAGGAGTAATGAATATAACTAAATAGAATCAATATATTTCACTGTGCGTATATGACCAACATAATCAATATCATTTTTAATTGATATATAGATGGTATTCTAATGGAAGGAGTTTCATGTTGGTGCTATGCACATTCACTCTTCAAAACAACTAAATATCTTGGTTGGAGGTGAGGTCTGGTAAACAACACTTACTGTGATTGGAATGACCTTGCCAAAAGTTGACTACGAAAGATTCGCAGCCAAGAATTGGTCTGTATTGTTTCAGGATCAACAAAATACGAGAAATCAGCCAATGAATAGTAGTGGGTAATGTATATGAGATGAACAGCTGTGATCTGCAATATTCGTATGATTATTTCTTTCTTTTCCTTTGTTTTCTCCTTGGAAAGTTTTTTATTCTCAAGAAAAAATTTGAATGATGGTAACAGATTGCAAGCTCTATTCAGTGTTCTTCATGCACATATGGAGCCGCACAGCAGCTAAGCAGGAGCTGGAGCTGGAGATAGATGATGAGATCCTGTGTCTATGCCTGACCTGGATTGCAGCTGGCCAAGCCAAAGCTAATCACCTCAAGCTAATCTCCTGTCGAGCAGCTTCATGCGCAGCCATCGAGGAGCGATCGAGCTGTCCAGCCACCTATGAAATGCCTAGCGCTCACTCTGTTATCCAGGGAGGCAAGAGCTCACAGGGCGGTATTGGGAGAATGGGAGGTGAGAGGTCTTGGAGGTAGCAAGCTGAGTGGGGCGCTCATTTCTTTATGCCTAGTGCAGGGATGGTGGACGAAAGCTGCTGAAGTAAGCTCACAGTCACTTCGTTCTTCACATGTTATTATAGCTGGGATTTCCGACTTGCCTCCGATTCCCAAGATACATGGCCGGGCACCAAACTTCTTACTCATTAGAACATTCTACCTCTCTTCCGTTCACTTGTGGTTGCATTTTGTCGAGTTACTTGTTGATCAGAATACACTATGTAGTAATATATATAGGCAAGGGCCACTGTTGATGTAGAGATCATGCTATTTTCTTCTTAAATACAATCAATGCTGCAGTTGGAGCTGCAGGTCTTGTACTTTTCTAGCCATGGAATACTCTGCAATCATTTTCATTAATTGTCCTAGAAAGCCAAAAAAACAAATAAGCATTTTCTAGACTCAATCCACAACCTTAACTATTAGAGTGTGCAGTGGAATCCGGCCCAGCTCATGCGTCCACGAGCCGGTAGCCCCTCGAGCCCAGGCGCACCGGAGCCAACAACATATTCAGGCATTGGCCTAACTCAACCCAAAAGACTAGTCTGATAGATGAGGGTTGCCCCCGCTTTATATGTTACGCTCTTCCACCATCAATTACCGATGTCGGACTAAACCCAACAATCCCCTAAGATTTTTCCAGGTTTTCTGACCCAACGGATCTATTAACCGATGAACGCGGAAGCATGATCACCATAGAAGAAAATACATGTACGAGGCACGATGTTTTTTAGTGAGGTTCAGCGATGTGCTTAATCCTCGGGGCAATGAATACGGGCGCTCCTCCCCATAAATGGCAGCTACACCAGCATCCGGGCGATCCCGCGGCCTCGCCTCTACCGAAACCAGTCGCCAAGTCATCTCACGGTTACAATAGAGGTCGCCTCAATACAACTCAAGTCCGACATAACCAAACTGTACACATATTCGACACATATCTAACACTCACACTAGCATATGACTGTCTTTTACCACTGCCCTACACAATTTTTAATGAAGTCAAATGAAAAAGCTTCTTTATAGAGTTTTAAGATGTTATGAAGCACTACAACTTTTGTACAAGACTTGAGTGCATCTGAGGTAATTTAGGAAATTCGAAAAAAATAATGTGTGCACCGGAGTAATGAGTATAACTAAACATAATCAATGTATTTCACTGTGCGTATATGACCAATAGGGAAACTGTTTTCGACAGCTAACCGACAAGATAATTCTATTTCTCTATCGAGCTAGGCCAGTGCACACAATCATTCACCAGATAATCTCACATGTACGTAGCCATAAGCGTGAGTAGCATAGGCCCAAAGGAGGAATAACTCAAAGAAAGCACCACTGATATTACATGGTCCATACATTGTGCCAGCTGGTGCAGAAACCGATTGTGGTTTCTCCGTCTTCCGATTAATTTAAGTCTAATACTGAATCCGTAATGCTCAGTTAAGGACGTTCGACGCGTCGAACAAGCCACATGGCTAGGCCCATCTCTACTTTCCCACCGCGCATGTAGCAACGGCACAGGTATAATAGGAAATTCATCACGCATAGGGGCAGAAGAGGAATTTGCTCCACGCACGGACGTTACACGAACCTCCACCCCGCGCCTGACCCACTCTCACCCAGCAGGTCTCTCTCTCTCTCTCTCTCTCTCTCTCTCTCTCTCTCTCTCTCTCTCTCGGCACATGGCGACGTTGACAGCGCCGCTTCCTACTCCTCCCTCCTGCCCACAACGCCGGCGACCTCCTCCCACACCCCAAGCCCCTCCTTCCTCCTCTCCCATAGTTGCAGCAAGCTCCTCCCGCCGCCCCGTCGCCTCCTCCCTCCTCCCTGTGGCAGCAGTGGACGCGGATCCGGCCATGTATCAGGTTGGGGGCGGCGGATCCGGCATCCCCCCTCCTCCGGCGGCAAGCTAGGGTTCCGGTGATGGCGGCCCTTCTCCTCTCCTTCTGGCATGGCGCAGGAGGCGGATCCGTCGCGCCGGCCACGGATCCACCGGATCCGGCCGGTGCGGTGATTGATCCGCCCATTTCTGGCACAGATAGGGCTCATCCTATATCTTCTCTACTCTCCCACTATCACCCCCTTTTTCAAGATCTATTACAACATGGTGCCCCTGTTGCTACATCACGACGTTGTCTTTTGGTACAATAGGTTTTTTTGTTTTTTTGTGATGTTGTTGCATTTAGGTTTGATTTTGTTTTTTCAATTTTAACTTTTCGGGTGTTTCATTTATTGCCCAGGTGATGTTTCACCTGCCGTGTTGCGGTTGGTTTAGCGTTGCAGTTTGCTTGAGTTATTTCTCTTGTTTCAAAATTTATATTCGTGTTGTTTCTTTTTTGTTTTAACATTTGTTTCATTTTTTTCATGTTTCACTATTGCGCACAGCCCAGCACGAGACTGGTTTCTCAGTAGGTGAGGGGTTTCAAGGGTTTTACATTTTTGTTTCAAAATTCATGTTCACGGTGTTTCAAAACTCATGTTCACGGTGTTTCAAAAAATCATTTAGGTTAGGGTTTGTAGTGGGGGCTTGAGTTTTTTGTTTGAAATTTCATGTTCATGTTGTTTCTATTTCACCCTTAATTTGTTTCACATCATGTTTCTTTTTTGTCTCATTTGATTCAACCATTTTGTTTCTGTTTTTTACCCTTTCTTAGTTTCACTTCATGCTTCTTTTTTGTTTCATTTGATTCAACCATTTTGTTTCTTTTTTTCCCTGTTGTTTCAGATTTGGTTTTTTGTTTCAATTGTTCTGCCCTAGTGTTTCTGTTACTCTCTCAGTTTATGTTTCATTTGATTCAACCATTTTGTTTCTATTGTTTATCTTTCTTTGTCGAAGCCTATGCAAGATCCACAGGCCATAATGGATACAAACCATGACCAGTATTCAGTACCCAATTCAATGCGTATTCAGTACCCCAGGCCAGCGATGGGCCCCAACCCATGTATGTAAACACCAGTAATAGTACGTATACGTATAGGCCAGTTACCGACCCATGATCACAGCGCCTGTGACGCGAAGCGAAGTCACGCGACCTTCCGCGGCTGTTCCTTCCTGCGCGTGGCACGGCTTGCCGCTTCATGACAGCCCCTGTGATCGATAGCCCCAGGTGAGCTTCTTTAGAGTAGTTGTTTTTTCAATTGCCTAATAATCGATCTCCTATTTTTGCTTGAAAGTACATGTTTCATATATAAACCACTAATTGTGGCAGAAGACACGAGCTGGTGCCTGGTGCTGGACAGACACATCCCCTATGGTTGCTGACTGCTCTTGCTGCATGCCTAGGCTTTGGTGAAAGGCTACATCTCTATAGCTACATTGTTGGCATGGCAGTCCTGAGCCTGAGGTATATGCTACTCTTGCTCGCACATACTACCATGCATTCATGACAATCCCTACTTCGCAATTTTGGTCATATGTACACATGTGCAAATTAAAGTGAGCAAGTACATCCCATGTTTGTACATCATTATGCCATGTTTATCAGCAATAAGATTGGAGGGAAATAGATGATAATATATTCCTAATTACGCCATGTACATCCCTAATTACGCTAATCTTCATATATTCCTAAATTTTGTTAGCACGTAGGAGTCTTACTTTAAAAACACATTCTGTAATACTTTTCAGCCGATGAGGAACTCATGTTTAAATTGCATTGCCATATGTTATTTAATGATATCCATGTACAGTTTACTAAAGTATTGTATTAATTAGTAATATGACAGTAAGTACATCAAGTAAAATTTACAAAAATATTATGTAACCATTTACGGTTGACCAAAACATAACCTCCATACAAATTCTCACGAGATACATCTGGCTTTTTATTTGATAGACTCAAATCATCATATTGTTTTATAAAAATATCCACATATCTAACATTATGAAGGATGCATAAATCAACTCTCTAATTTTGGTTCTAAATTACTTATCTCTATCATTAGGAGAATTAGTTTAAAGTAATAATCAACTAAATTTGCATGCAATTACTAGCTTGCTCCATTATGAAATATATATATCAAAACAAATCTCTAACTTTGCATCTCAACCTACACCTCTGTTATTACAAAGGCAATTTAAAATAACTATCTAATATTTTTATAAATTATCCACATGTGAAATTAGGAAAGATAATGCAGCTCTTACATTCAAACTACCATATATGCAAATATGAAGTAAAATACAAATTATCACAACACATCATCCGTCCAAAAAATAATTAAAAACAAAATTCTATCCCAAATCTTGATGTAAGTACTAAAGTAAGCTATCAAGAAAAAATTAATATCCAAAGTGTGTGATATATATATTTTAAATTACACACTTCCATAATAATTGTTAAAACTAAAAATAAGCATGATTATATTTTCCACCATGTTGACCATGTAAACATATATAGACTAGGATAAATATTTATTTTCATAATTTATCAAGTGTGTAAAAATGTTTATAAAAAAGTGTGTCAAAATGTTAACAAACCACATAGTAAAAGCACTAATAATTAACTTTAAGTTATATAAATATTAATACTCTATGATATATAGTAAATTGACTAAATTCCAAAAGTTTAATTGTAAATAGCTTTATGAATTCATCAAATTATAATTTCTTATCAATATTGGTAGTTTATTTTTAAGAATTTTATGTTTTATAAAAAATGCTACTACAAACAAAATTATGTGATGTTTCGTTGTGCAAGGTGAAATGATTATTTGTACAATAAGAACCGAGAGAGTAACCTAAGACATATGAATGTGTAAATCAATGTAAGGTAGAACCATTATTGCAAAATTAACTCTTTGCCACTAAAATTCAGACATCTTGACAACTGGGTAGGATATAGTGTGGACTACAAGTTGCTATATGTTCCTTTTCTTTCAAATTTCTTAGGTGAAAAAGCCATTATAAGACTTTAAATATTAATATCCTCAGATTAGCGTTGTTATCACAATTAATTAGACACTGCAATGTATCTGGTATGATTTATTGTGTTACAAAACGAATAAAGAGAAAAAAAATCAAAGCAAATACATTTTTTTTGAAAGATATTAAACAATAACTAATGCCTTTAAATTTTATAAGACCTTTTGCCCGTGCGAGAGCACGGGTTGATGGACTAGTTTATTGCTGATAGAAACTACGCGTTGAGAACTTTGTAGTTTCTAGATGACATGGCTGCTATGGAATACGTGCGTGGTTTCAACGGTTGGGACTGCCCTAAGCAAAATAATTTGTAGGAAACTGTAGGAAAAGCACACATTTCCAGCCCATTGCTAGATTTCTGCGCTGTCTCGATCTTCAGGACAGTGTGCCTGTGTCTACCGACCACCTGTAGACATCTTTAAAGGACAACGCTTCCAGTCCCAGCCACACCAATGGTAACAGTGCATTTGCCTGTCAAACTGTCCACACAACAACCATTGAAAAGCAGGGCATCCCTGATTTCCATGGAAAGAAACAACTTCGCGCTCAGCCCACGAAATGGGACAGTTTGATCCCCCTGCTCCTGCGACCTCTGGTCGTGTTGCAGAACACCTAGTATGTGTTTCCCTCTTGCCTCCGGTTCCTAAAACATGTACATGAACACCAACCTTTCTTAATCCTTTGAACATCCAACTTTCTCTTCTGCTAACTAGAGGTTGCATTTTGTAAAGTTACTTGTGGAATGAAATGCACTATGTATAGTAATATATATAGGCAGTCATGTCGTGTAGTGCCAGTACTTGCCTTTTCCCCCTTTGTTTTAATCAATATTGCAGTTGCAAATAGCAGGCAGTGTACTTATTTTCACTCCACAGATCAGTTCAACAGCACATTGAATAGATTAACATAATAATTGATTGGAAAATACACTAGCAATTAAGGAGTAATGTAATACATCACAGGGTGGCACATAGCCACTTACAAAAATCCACCGAGGTCAGTCTACTTATACGTTGGACCACACCGAAGACAACCATTGCCGTATCTTAAACTGTTACAAAATTCAGATTGTGATATTGTCTTTTTCTTTACAACTGGATTATATTAATATTTCTGCCTCCGGAAATATATTGTAAACTTCATATATAACTTGTACATTTATAAAAACAGCCCAAAACAAGCCATTTTCTGTGAATCTATTCAGAAAGAGCACCGTGGCCACAATAAAAACAGAGCATGTTTTATAGGAGAACCACTAAAAATGCTGGCCCCTAAACAAATAAGCCACAAGCCCAGCACAATTCCCTCATCTCACGGTTGAGCTCTGAGTGTGACGACCCCTTCCCTTTTCCCGAGCGTCCACAACGGGTAACTTGGGGGGCGCCTAGCCACCGCCTCCTCCCAGGATGCCGCCACCACCCTATGGCGTGCAGCGGTGGCATTAAAAAAGGCAACCAGACCTGCCAAGCGCACCACATGTAACACCCCTACCGAAGGCATAATAGCAGTCCAGCAAAGGTCATGTGGGGACAGATTAGGGTAGTTTAACAACCGAGGACTCTTTTGATTTCGCCCGGCATCACCTCCACCCGGCAACACTGGCGTTGTCAGCACTGGTACACTAGTGGGCCGAGGTTTGTTGGTCGAGATGTGATAGGGTTTCCCCAGCGGTGCCCTATACGTACCATGGAGAATTTTGTGTGGCTCCACCATTGACGGCTCCAGCAGGATCTGCGATTGCATAGCTCCGAGCATGGCACGCAAAGATGTCCCAATATGAAGTTGGTTGCTTTGCTAACTTTTTGTCTATTTTTCATATGTACTACTGCATTATTTTATACTGATGTAGTGCAGGGTGGTTGAAAGAAATAGGGCCACAGGAATCATGAGTAAAAAGGTAAGAATGGCCTGAGGAGAACACACTGCATTAGGGGAATTGTCAGAGGAATTGTGCAAGCTGAGGGGGACTATGACTGCAGCACTGCGGCTCAACATTCTGCAACATCGTTAACTGGTTAACAGGCAACGAGAGGGATTTGTCCTTTTACTGCCTGGCCTCTAGTAAGGCCTTAGAAGTAGAGGCCCTTGAGTCAGGTCCAGCCATGATGACCCAAATAAATTCACTACTTGCCTCAAATTCCCTCGTGCCTCCTATTCAAATCTCACAGTACCCTCACCTCCTATTCCAACAGACAGGGACGCCATCATTCTGGCTCCTTTGAATATCCTACTCACTCTTATGGTGACTACGTGTTGTGTTTTGCCAAGTTACTTAGCGAATGGAAAACAATTTGTTGTATTATATATATGCAGTCAAATTACGTAGTGTACGGGAACGGCCACAAGGTGGAATGGAACCGTTACGCTCACCCTGCTCCACCCAGATCCGCTGCCGACAGCCGCGCCCCCAGTCATCGAGCGCTGGAGCTCGTTCCCCACGCCAAGGCCATCCTCTCCATACCACTCTCGCAGCTAGCAACGCCCCACAGCCACAGATCGAGCTCACCCACAACTCTGCAAGCTCGGCTTCTCATGCGTCACCTCCCCGGCACCCCGTGCTTAAATCCGTCGTCATGGGGCCGCAATGCGGCGGCGAGCCAGCTGCTGCTTCCGGCACGGCAGACAAGGCAAGTGGCATGTCTAGTAAGCGTGTCAAGTTCGCCTCCCCCTCTGTACTCATTCTGAGCGGCATTACTGCTCCAATAGCACTTCTTCTATGAAATCTTGCCTAAGGGCATGGGCAATGTACATGGCCAAAGGTAGCATTAGTTGTCAGAGTATCAAAGAACGGCAAGAATTGTATCCCATCCCACAATGAGTTGCTGCTCAAGAAAGTACAGGCAGTCTCTACCAATGTCAGTTGCACGTGCTTGTGGTGAGTGAGCATGAGAGATATTGTAGAGATTGGAGAGAGATTCAATTTTTATTCACTTATGGGGCGTTTTAAGCTGGTGGTGTTTTTTTAGATGAGCAACAGCTATGGTGCATCTCCACAATAGCTAATGCCACTTCGTGCTGCAGCAATAAATGCCTAATGCCACCTTTACATGCACATTGTGGCTGCCCTAAGATCTGCGGCAGCAAAGCTTGCTTCTGGTGCTCCAGGCGCAGAGCATTCAACTCACATTCTCTATGCTACTGCCCCCAGTATTAATAGTGGACTAAAAAACATGACGCGCGGCGTTGCCGTGCCATGTTTGATATGCCAGTGTTGATTTTACGGTGGTTCTTACAGTTCTATGATTTAGCAATGAGAAAAATGATAATCACAGATTTTATTTTAGATTATTTTTTGTGGAAGAATTATGGGCTTCAGAGTTAAGATGGATGAGCTATATTATTTTAAATTGATCGGCACGATGCAAAAAGGGGAGTTTGGAAATTATTTTTTGACTTTTTGATGATGAAAAAGGGGTATCACCTAAAATTAGGAAAATGACTTGAACATGTAGGGTTTCATTTTAGAAGTTTTTTTGGTTGAAGAATTATAGGATTCAGAGTTTGGTTGGATAAGATATTGATAAAACATGAATGAGAGGAAATTAGGGATAAGGATTTGAATATGTGGGGTTTTATTTTAGAAGATTTTTTTGTGCAACAACTACGTGATTCAGAGTTAGGATGGATGTGTCATAAACTTCCTAAGTATATCGACAAAACACGAATGTGAGGAATTTGAAAAAAAAATTATGAAAAAGGAATTAGGAAAAAAGATTGGAATATGCAGGATTTTATTTTAGAAGTTTTTCAGTTGAAAAATTATATTATGGGATTCTGAGTTAGGTTGGATAAGATGTGAACTTCATAAAGGAGATTATTGTGGATTTTTTGATGACGAAGAATTGAAAAATTAGGGATAAAAGATTTAAATATGAGGGGTTTTATTTTAGAAGTTTTTCGGTGAAAGAACTACGTGATTCGGAGTTAGGATGCATAAGATATAGATTTTCTAAGTTTATCGATAGAACGTGAATGTGAGGAACTTGAAATTATTTTTTGGTTTTTTTTTATGATGAAGAAGGGGTGAAAAATGTTTGTCAAGGCCATGTTTTTTGATTCAGACCACCGATCAATGTGAAGGCCTCCTCCATGCAAGATATGTTTGTTGTGAAGAGTGAATGCGCAGCAACAACACGAAACTCCATCCATTAATACAACTTGTATACTAACTAAAAATTGAGTTCCACTCTCAGCTGTGCAACATGCACAAGAGTCTATATATAATGTTTTGTGTTCCACGCATAACTGAACAGGATGCCAGTTGGCAGCAGAGTAAGGTGCAGGGACCAGATGGGAACAGGGTTGTTCAATAACCATATTGTTGGCTACAAGACATTGTTTGTTGGGAACAGGAGCTAGAAAGGAAAGATTGTGTCTGCTGAAAGCAACCGAGTACAAGTTATCCAGAATAGGTTGTTGATACGGCAACTGGTTCAAAACTAAGAGAGACAAGGGCTGTAAAGTACGTTTGCAGTTGCTACTACACAGCAGAAGACAGCTTCGACCATTAAACAAAGCACTCCTAAATGAATTTTTTTCCTATACAGAGACAGCAATTTAGTGTGCAAACCAATATTGTGGTAGCCGCTCCTATCACTGCGAGATTCAGTGCTTGCGTCTGCACTATAGTCAAGCAATGATTGGTCTGAACAAACTTATACCCTCTAGACAACGAGCAAGCAAAATTTGGACAAACCGTGCATCTACTGGGTTTGTTCAGTATGCGTTATGAACTCAAATATGAAAATAGAAATAAGTATCCACACCCTTGCCAACAACCCTGGGAAACCCCGCTATTCCCAGCCGGTTTCCCAACCGTGGGTGCCAATATGGGACTACAGGCCACCCCTTTAGTCCCAGCTACACAACCGGGATTAACTCTTTATCAGTCATGCTGTCATGTGCTGCTACATCTTTTTTCTTTTTCTGGTGCATGCGTAATAAGGTCATATTTGACAACGGCAGACGAAGCATTGAGGCTTGGAAGATTCACTTCAAACAAGAACTAGCGCTGGTCTGTCTCAAGGCCAAGCCGAGCAAGAGGGCACTCCTGTCAGCCTGGGGAGATAGCTTCACTTGATGTTTAGCTTTGTTCTTTTTGTTTTAAGCCTAAAGGCTTTGTAAATACCATGTAGTTATAAACCCATTATTTTATTTAATTAAAAAAAGTAGGTCGAGGTTTCCCTGACCGATTCGGTCAAAAACATCTCCAAATATAACTTAACATTGATTCAATTAACCATTCAAAGGAACATGATTCCATAGGTCGGAATTTTGGGTGTGCAACTATTTGCATAATTAGCAAATGATTTGAGGCAATATATAGAACATGTGCTTGGTAAATCTCTTCCTAATCCAATTAAACTTATTCTTTATGCAAAAATTCTTCTGAAATACCCGCGGCAATGCGCGGGGAATCCTCCTAGCTTATTAAAAACATGTGCACCGTAATTAAGAGTGTGAAAAGAGAATTCCTAATGATCCAATATAAGAAACTGAAATGAAATAGAAGTCTCAAGTCAAGGCTTGGTAACAGAGCTCGTCAACTACTCTGAGGAAGTGAGGACTGACCAAGTTAAAAACAAGAAATTGTGCTGCATCCAGCAGTGCGTCCCCATCGGCAATAAAACACTGCTGCTCTATTGCTCCAATGCTAAAACAAATGCCTGTTATTTCACGATGGCTGTGTATAATGAGATTATACTGATCTGTTGCTCCAATCACTTCTGCTCTGTCTCTAAAAATGCCTCTAGTTGACTCAGTTTGTTCTGGCAGAACATATTCCAGGATGGCTTTCTACAATGAGATTGAATCAAAAACTGCTAGTCTGAAATGGTGGAGCTCTTATTTGTCTACCACCACATGGCAGTCCTAGTGTGTACTACGACCAGTATTGTACTCCAGCGAATATGATAATAGTTGGCACCATCTACCTTGGTTCTTCACTATGCAGTATAACTCGGCTGCCTCTCAATTTGGTATGTCGTTCCATGTGTTTATTTTCCTTCTGCTTCATATTCCCAACAAAAACCACAGTGGCCTTTTTCGATGGACATTCTCTCATCTCCCTTTTGTCTATGCTTTGCTGAATGATGGAACTCTGTGTGGATCTCACAGGCACGATGAGGCCTTTTATAAAGATGTCCTCAATTTATTGATATCAAATGAATGACAATTATGAATGTGAAAAAATAATTTAAACTATCTAATATATTTGAAAATTAAATTAGCTATAAATCTCATGGCTCAGTAAACAGAGCATGCCAGTCTGAAAAATTGAGTGACCAATTAAAAAAAGTCATTATACTTGTTAACTGCATTGGGAGAGAGAAAATTTGGGTCACTAGCGGCAGCGTGGAGCACATCCACATCGGCAATAGAACAAACACTACTGCTATGCTACCCCAAAGCTCAAACAAAACTTTATTTACAAATGTAATAAAAAATGTTGTATTATTTGATAAAACCCCAGACCATTATTGCCATACTTGGTTTTGAACTAATTCTTGTTTCCAAGAAATTACCTATGTTTAATTAAAATTAATTTTAAAGTATTTTTGAGGTGATTTTTTTGGTGTACTTCGCAAGAACTTGAATCCAAACTTCTTGAAAACTTACAAAGGCCTGGTTACGAAAAATGTCTTCGAAATATTTTGACTATATTTTGAAAACTTAAGTGTGAACAAAATTTAAACCTATGTTTTATGCATACACGAATCTATACAATACACTTATTTTCATGGAAATGGATCCATCGGTTTGCTCTCTCATTTCTGTTCTGCGAACAATCAACGTGCAACCCAGCCTCCTCACGGCAGCCGCACACACGCCCCTGCTCCAAGAACCAACCTCAGCGTCTCCCATATCACCTGAAGACGTAAAAAAAGAAAAACAAAAAAGGGAAGAACTCCAGCAAAACTGCCGGCCCTAATTCTCCGCCACTGCCGCAGTGCCGCCGCAGTCAAAGCCACGACGCCTCCGGGTAGCCTCAGCGCCGCCAGCCGTGCTGCCTCCGTGCCACCACCACGGCAGTGCCTCCCCTCCACATCATCGCCACCGCTGCGCTTGCCACCTGGCAGCGGCCACCGTTGCCGTCATCGCCTCATTCCTGCATCGATCGCTCATTCTCCCGTACCATCACACCACATACTGGGCCCAGTTCCACGCGGTGCGACTCGCCGCAGCAGCCGCCCGCGGCGACTGTGCGCCACCGCGCTAGGGCTTGAGGACAACCTGTGCGCTCAGTGGCGGAGGGAGGGAGGGGCTAGGGGGTGCCTGGCACCCCCCCCCCCCCCCCAACAACAACAACCTATTAATTCCACTGGTAATTCTTCATTAGCTCGTAATTTTTAGTGTTTACTAGCGGAGATGCACGTGCGGCACGCACGTGCCGAAAATTTCTTCCTAGAAGAATTATAATCAAAATAAAAATTATAAATCCAATTATTTCTTGGATGGGTGCTTTTCGTAGTCTCGGGTTTGTTGCAGGTCCTATAGCTGCTCCTTGGTCTACCTTCGGTGATGAAGCTGTTGTTCCTGTTGTTCCTAGTTCTAGTTCTCATTTTTTTTTTTAAAGTACATTTCTGTATTCATTGGATAAGGAAAACATACATGTAGACATACACATACAGAAACATACGTATAGGATACAGAGGTAGTTGTCTCAGCCAAATTTCACAAAGGACCCTAAACAAAAAAAAAAACCCAAACAAGTCCCCGGATCCTTCGCGAAGCACCCACCATCGTCGTCTTCGCCGCCGGCCATCACCGTCGGTGAAGAAGGCGAATCCCATGAGCCGGAGAAGCTCCTTCGCCCGATGGCTTTGAACGGAGTCGAAGTAGATGAAGCCATCGGCGGTCGCACGTCGGCCGGGCAACGCCCAGCTCTTCCACCTCCCGGATCGAGCCCACCGTCGACGACCACCGCCGACAAGAAAAGAAGAGGCCGATCCAGCCGCCAAGCAACCACAGCACCCACAACCGGCCCCGCTCCCATGAACAAAAATGACCGTTAGAATCCCCATCCGCGAGATGAAGGCTTACCGGCTCCGAACTCCTGTACAAGCTTCGTGGACCTCGCCGGTCGCCGGAGAAGCTCGCCACCGGGGCGAGGAAGAGGCCACGAAAAGTTATTCAACGGCGCCGTCGACACCACCGCCGCCGACGACACCCGACGGACAAGCCGCGGAGGTACAACACCCCATCGGCAAAACCTAAACCTACCCAGCGACGAAGATGACGCCGGCGGGACACAAGGGCCAAAACCTAAGCCTACACAGGACCTCCCGCCAAGGGGCCGGGCACCGGAGGAGAGGGGGCCGGCGGATCGACGGAGGCAACACGAATCGCCCTCGAAATAGCCTTTCCTCACTGTAGCAAGGGGAAAGATGTTTCGAGACGATCGTTCTAGTTCTCATATTGGTGGAACCTTTTGAGACCTATTTTCTCTTGGTGAGCTAATAGGTTCACATCCTTGTGGCATGGTGAAGGGATGAGGTCGAATTCTTTCACCATGTTGTGAACTGAACGTAACACTATATTGCTGTGAAACTGATAGACTATAGTATTTTTATTGATACATAGCCTTTCACATCCTTCGAATTCTTTCACCAAGTATTTTTAATCACGACATAGCCTTGATGAGCAAATACAATGTTGTGAACTGAACACTATATTGCTGTGAAACTGAAAGACTATTTTTTTGGTTGCAGCAAGAATGTATGTTGGTTAGCAAAAATGTACACAGAGCAATGCACTGTATTAGAAAATTAGAAAAATGATGTATCAATAAATCAATAATAATCAATTAAAAAGAAAAAGGCACACCAATAAACACGACAGTCATCTAGAAGAATATCCATTGGTTCATGTAGATGCAATTGGGCAAAGTTATAACATGCAAACTTGCTAGTGATGTCAGTCTCTTGCTGACACTACTTAACACTGTTTCCTATGTTATTCTATATTTTTTTGAACTCTAATCTTTTGATAACAAGCACAAAAAATACACAAAAAAAAATGTGTTCAACCATATAAATAACTACTATCAGATCTAGCAGCCAAAAAGCAGTCATTCATCAGATCACAACTGAAACCGTAGATGCTTCTTTCTTTTCTTTTCTGCAAACATATCCATAAGAAAAGATATATGGGTTGGTCATTCTATTGATCCATTCTACATATGATTTGACCAAACTGTATGATACTGAGATCCGATATGTGGTGATTTTCTGATTTCTTGGATTGGGAAAAACTGCACAGTGCATAGATGAAGCTAACAAACCAGAACACTCACATCATCCGACATGGTCTGTACAGATACAATAGATCAAGGAATATGAGTGAGTAAAAAAAGGAAATTAAAGCATATAAATCATTATCAAATGAAGAATTTTTTATTAGAGTAATTAATTAATTAATTCAAACGCTTCTATAATTTCTACCCAATGCTAATATTTTTTCGGCAACATGTGGGAACTAAAACAAATGCAAACCTATTTTTCACTAGCAGAGAATAAATTTATGAATGTAGTAAAATTAATTTTACATTATTTAGATCTATTATTATTTTCTTCCAAAATTCACAAGATCCTGCCGGGATTAGTACACGATTACACATTTTCTGTTGGCTTATACTGTTCATCATTAGCCACGGAACTAAAACAAAAAACGCAACCTTATTTTTCACAGGCAGAGAATAAAGTTATGAATGTAATAAAATTAGTTTTACATTATCTAGATCTATTATTATTTTCTTCCAAAATTCACAAGATCCTGCATGGATTAGTACACAATTGCACACGTTCTGTTAGCTTGTGTATTGTTCATCTTTTGGACACGCAGAGAGACAATGAATGGAAACCGGGCGGCGAGCATGCACCTACTTGCTTCGCCGGAGTCCGTCACCACCGCTACGACCTCATCGTTGCGACGACAGGCGATGAACGGCGATGGGCAGTGCCCTGCAACTGGCCGGGCAATTCACGTGAAGGCGCTGCTGTTCCCGACTCGCAAGGGTGGCCGCCGAGGACGCGTCGTCGCTGGCAGAGACCGACGACGGCCGAAGGATTGCGATTGCCAGTGCCCTGCGACCGGCCTTCCGTCCGTTCGACATCGTCTGGCTGTGGCGTTGCCTGCTGTGGTTTCGTTGCCGGAGAGAGGGACGATCCTTGCTGTGGGTGGTGCCCGGCGTGGATACGCCGTCGGAGAGAGCGACGGCGATGGGTTTCGCTGGAAGGCCTGCGATGTGCAGCGGTATGCCGACGGGCGGAGTCGGGGAACCGCAGCGGAGACCGGAACGGGTGAAGTGTCGCGACTGGTGAGGGCACGCGCTTTCGGCGGGTACGGGGAACGCGTGGTACGCGCGGCTGAGCGCGGTGACAAATATCACGGGATTGAGGCCTGGGAAGAGTGAAACACGCCTGGGTTTCATATGTTCCTGCCATCTTGTACTGATGGTCCACTCGTCAATCTCTTTATGGGTCCACGGGATGAGGTCGAATTCTTTCACCATGTTGTGAACTGAACGTAACACTATATTGCTGTGAAACTGATAGACTATAGTATTTTTATTGATACATAGCCTTTCACATCCTTCGAATTCTTTCACCAAGTATTTTTAATCACGACATAGCCTTGATGAGCAAATACAATGTTGTGAACTGAACACTATATTGCTGTGAAACTGAAAGACTATTTTTTTGGTTGCAGCAAGAATGTATGTTGGTTAGCAAAAATGTACACAGAGCAATGCACTGTATTAGAAAATTAGAAAAATGATGTATCAATAAATCAATAATAATCAATTAAAAAAGAAAAAGGCACACCAATAAACACGACAGTCATCTAGAAGAATATCCATTGGTTCATGTAGATGCAATTGGGCAAAGTTATAACATGCAAACTTGCTAGTGATGTCAGTCTCTTGCTGACACTACTTAACACTGTTTCCTATGTTATTCTATATTTTTTTGAACTCTAATCTTTTGATAACAAGCACAAAAAATACACAAAAAAATGTGTTCAACCATATAAATAACTACTATCAGATCTAGCAGCCAAAAAGCAGTCATTCATCAGATCACAACTGAAACCGTAGATGCTTCTTTCTTTTCTTTTCTGCAAACATATCCATAAGAAAAGATATATGGGTTGGTCATTCTATTGATCCATTCTACATATGATTTGACCAAACTGTATGATACTGAGATCCGATATGTGGTGATTTTCTGATTTCTTGGATTGGGAAAAACTGCACAGTGCATAGATGAAGCTAACAAACCAGAACACTCACATCATCCGACATGGTCTGTACAGATACAATAGATCAAGGAATATGAGTGAGTAAAAAAAGGAAATTAAAGCATATAAATCATTATCAAATGAAGAATTTTTTATTAGAGTAATTAATTAATTAATTCAAACGCTTCTATAATTTCTACCCAATGCTAATATTTTTCGGCAACATGTGGGAACTAAAACAAATGCAAACCTATTTTTCACTAGCAGAGAATAAATTTATGAATGTAGTAAAATTAATTTTACATTATTTAGATCTATTATTATTTTCTTCCAAAATTCACAAGATCCTGCCGGGATTAGTACACGATTACACATTTTCTGTTGGCTTATACTGTTCATCATTAGCCACGGAACTAAAACAAAAAACGCAACCTTATTTTTCACAGGCAGAGAATAAAGTTATGAATGTAATAAAATTAGTTTTACATTATCTAGATCTATTATTATTTTCTTCCAAAATTCACAAGATCCTGCATGGATTAGTACACAATTGCACACGTTCTGTTAGCTTGTGTATTGTTCATCTTTTGGACACGCAGAGAGACAATGAATGGAAACCGGGCGGCGAGCATGCACCTACTTGCTTCGCCGGAGTCCGTCACCACCGCTACGACCTCATCGTTGCGACGACAGGCGATGAACGGCGATGGGCAGTGCCCTGCAACTGGCCGGGCAATTCACGTGAAGGCGCTGCTGTTCCCGACTCGCAAGGGTGGCCGCCGAGGACGCGTCGTCGCTGGCAGAGACCGACGACGGCCGAAGGATTGCGATTGCCAGTGCCCTGCGACCGGCCTTCCGTCCGTTCGACATCGTCTGGCTGTGGCGTTGCCTGCTGTGGTTTCGTTGCCGGAGAGAGGGACGATCCTTGCTGTGGGTGGTGCCCGGCGTGGATACGCCGTCGGAGAGAGCGACGGCGATGGGTTTCGCTGGAAGGCCTGCGATGTGCAGCGGTATGCCGACGGGCGGAGTCGGGGAACCGCAGCGGAGACCGGAACGGGTGAAGTGTCGCGACTGGTGAGGGCACGCGCTTTCGGCGGGTACGGGGAACGCGTGGTACGCGCGGCTGAGCGCGGTGACAAATATCACGGGATTGAGGCCTGGGAAGAGTGAAACACGCCTGGGTTTCATATGTTCCTGCCATCTTGTACTGATGGTCCACTCGTCAATCTCTTTATGGGTCCACTTGTCAATCTAAGGTGGGTAGTCATAGACTGGGTAACAAATGATTTCAATTTCAAGCCTCTTTTATAGTATAGATTAGCACATTTATGAAGATCTGGCCCCCCTTACCTCAAGTTGTCCCCCCTAACACCTATTTCTGGCTCCGCCCCTGTGTGCGCTGGCCATGGACAACCTTGAGGCTCCTTTCAGGTCCGCACCAGCCACGGAACGACATCAGGTTTGGTGCTGTGCGTCAGCAATGTACATCTGCATTTTCTGTGTTCTTTATTCACTTTCTACCGAATCATTGAAATTACATCCACATGGCTCATGGCTGTGCACCTGGTTCTGCATAAATGCCTTGCTGGACGAATTTCAAGCCTCGGGAGAACAAAATTTTCTATTTCGTGTAAGATCCTTCTTCCTTTTCACCTTGCGTGCAGAACAATGCAGAAACTAAAGAAGGTTAGTAGACCTAACTCTTTTTTTTTTCCTTGCTCTAATATTGGTTTATTCGTTCTCTGCACCTATTTTGCAAGGACTTAATATGGATACTTAATATGTCCTTCCCATCTATCATCGTAACGAACCATTACCATTGCCATAGGGTTGGGAATGTAAACCGGGCACCACGATAATGTCTTGCATAAACATAGAGGCACTTCCCTTAAAACTGAACCATCACACATGCTATTACCACCAAATTGAAATATCAGATTTTTAAATCCCCTAAATGCCTTCAAGATTTATCAATGAGCAACAACATCGGAGCTAAACCTGCATAGATGTAATTTGCGAATAGTTATGTCCTATTTTCTCAGCTAATGGTACATTTTTCTACTAGCTAGCACTACCGGAATCACCTCCTTTGCCGATGGCGGGCCGCCGTCGGCAAAGCCCGTTTTACCGTCGGCAAAGGCTTTCCCGATGGCATTCTGACATGGCCATCGGCAAAGCCCTGTCGGCAAAAAAGTCATCGGCAAAGCCGACTTTGCCGATGGCCACTGACATACCCATCGGCAAAGCTTTGCCGACGGCCACGCGGGCCATTGGCAAAGCCGCCACGTCAGCCGACGCGCCGTCAGGCTGACGGCGGCTTTGCCGATGGCCTGGGAAGGCCGTCGGCAAAAAGGCTTTGCCGATGGCCGGCCGTCGGCAAAGCTCGTGGGCCCGGCAGCTCCTGAGGCTGCCACGTGGCCCTTCTTTGCCGATGGCCGTGGCCATCGGCAAAGTGGGTGGTTTGCCGATGGCCGGACGGCCCGGCCATCGGCAAAGGGCACGGCGTCGGCCAGCACCCGACGGCGTCGGCCCTGGGCCAATTTTGCCGATGGCTGGGCTTTGCCGATGGCCGGGGCGTCGGCCCTGGGCCAATTTTGCCGAAGGCTGGGCGTATGCCTTTGCCTATGGCCAGGCTTTGCCGATGGCCGCACTTTGTCATTGGCAAAGTTGGTGGTTTGCCGATGGCCGGCCACTTTGCCATCGGCAAAGCTAGCGGCCATCATCAAACAAAGCCGATTCCGGTAGTGTAGCATAAAAACCTTTTAATGAAAAACATATTGATTGGCTCAACAATAATCCTATGTTGCTACTTTCGTGGTGATTAGCATCCCAACTTATGGACAAATTTATCCAATGTCGAAGATGATTTGGGAATTTTTAATACATTTTTACATAAATATGTGTCTTAACAACATTTTCCTTCTTTATAGAAATTTTTTTTTTTTTTGCCACTCATGTATGTGTAGAGCACACAGCTCATGGTTTTAAAAGAATTTGTTGGTAACAATTGGCACATGGCCACGGGAAGAGATCCAGGTGCCTGCTCGTGTTGATCATTTTATATATGCTCTACTAACTGGAGGTTGCATTTTGTAAAGTTACGTGTGGAGTAGAATGCAATATGTATAATAATATATAGGCAGTCAGGTTGTGTAGTGCCATGTGCCCCGATAAATTGCAAACTATTACTTTGCCGTGTGCCCCGATAAATTGCACACAGCAAAGTAAAAAACACACGGCAGCGTTCTGCTCTGCGGTAGTGTATACTTGCCTTTCTGCAGGCAGTTTAATTCCACCCCAAAGATGTGGTCAGTAGTACATTGAATAGACCAATCGGGTGGTTAATTTGAAAAATAAACTAGCATTCAATAAGTGACGTAATAAATAATAGTTTGCCACTTACCAACTAACAAAAATCAATCGAGGTCGCTCCATAGCCAACCACACTACAATGTTAAAAACTATAACAGGACTCATTTGAGGAAATTGTCCTATTTTTATCAAAGGTATTAAATTATTATTTCCACCTCCAAAAATGTTTAGTAAACTTTAGTTGTGACTACAGATTTTTAGGGACAGTCCAAAAGAACCAATTTTGGTGAATCTATTGACAAAGAGGCCATGGCCTCTATGAAAATAGATCATGTTTTATAGGAGGACTACTTAAAAAGCAGGACACCTAAACAAATAAGCCTCAAGCCCAGCTGGACCACGCAACCCTAGAACACAACCATGCAAGTCATATACAAAAGGTGAAAGCAAACATAAGAAGAAACATATAAATTAGTAGATATATGTGTTTCGCAAAAAAAAAAAAAGGATATATGTGGTACAACAAAAAAACTATACAAAGGAAAGGGATGCTGGATTATTATCTCTAAATACAAAAGATGTCATCTACTACCTTTGTTATTTGTTAATTTTACAAAGAGCAAATTTACAATGGTTGGAGAGGCATCAAGAGGCATTTGATGTGTCTATGATTTGCGGGCCCATAAGTCGTGAGGCATTAATGCCTAGGCATCAAGAAGGCATTTGATGTGTCTATGATTTGTGGGCCTATAAGTCGTGAGGCATCGTGACGCCTCCGGATTTGGGAGAAATTAGGACTCTAATAAAAGAGTCACAATTGCTTTTTTGTAGTTTATTTTTTTAACCAAGAGTACAAAAGTACTTTTATAATTGTAATAATAATGTTTGACTAGTATTTGCTTTATTAAAAAAGATGAACAATTTTACATATAATTAGGGTTTAGATGCTTTAAAAAGACCATACGCCCTTCAGTAAATTAATTAACGAAAATAGTAATTCGATGAGGCATTGAGAGGCATCTAGATGCTTTTCCAACCATTGTAAAAGGGCTCTTTTACAAATATCATATGATGATACAAGGGTGCAAGTGGTGCTGCTCATCCTAATCCTAATCCTTCCGGAGGTGCTGCTAATCCCAAACGTTTCATGTGAACACTAGTCATTAATCACCTGGAGGAGATCAACGAATGGGTGAGACATACTCATCATGCAACGACTATGAATATACATATACACATATCCCATACATGATGATTAACATATTTTAAACCAAAAAGGAGCCTTGCCAGGGGATGAAGCATAATTTATCATGGATAATTGAGGATCCGGTTGGCGACCAATGAACACACAACACACCACCAAAAAACAATATTATAATTAGTATCAATTAATTTCATCTACTTGACAGCTAGATGCAACAAACGAACACTAAAACTATGGACGGAGTATGGTCTTGAAATGCTTTGGTGATGTCCCACTAGACCAATGAACACGAACACACGAACACCTCTATTCATAGGGCCTACAGGGAACACTATGTGCTGCTTTCCATGCTCACACGGAGGATTCTAGATCAAGAAGTTGTGCGAGCTTCTGTTAGCCCTCGCACTATGTGACAACTGACCTCGCTGGAGTGTTTAGTTTCCTTTTGCTTCCCATTCCCAACACTAGATGCACGCTTACCCCATAATTTTCAGATTCTATTATGTAGTGTTGCTTGTGCACACTACTGGAAAGCTGAAATTCCCTAACGATGCCATTACCGTGAAGTAAATACGAAAACTGTCACGTCAAGGAAATACGAAAACCGTCAGGGAAACCATGTGGGCTGGCTCGACAGGGTAATGATGATTTCCCAGTTGGTTTACCGTCAAGAAAATTGATTTTAATTTCCTTGTCGGTGAGATACCGTCAAGTTAATCGTTAAACCGTCAGCATATATATTTATTTGTTGACCGTGACAACCGTCAATGAATTATCGTCACCGTCGAGAAAAATATTTTTCCCCGACGGTTCGAAACAGCCGAGTAAAAGGGTAATTATCGTGTCAGTTCAAAAAACTGTCAAGGAATACATATTCCCTGTCGGTACATATATTTTCCTGTCGTTGTGTAGCAATCAAAATAATGTTTTTCTTTGACGGTGTATAGCTGGCAAGGAAATTGCGATCGACAGGAAAATGATAAAATGGAACCAAGCAATTCGAATACATTTAATATATTTGCAAAAGCCATATACATATCATTCTGCTACACAAAGTCTATTAATCCCAATGCCTTCCAGATCAGCTACGTACCAAACTAGTGCACATAAACCTACATGTAGTTTCTAGTTCTAGATGGCAGCTCCAAAGTCATTCCAGGTAATTTTCCTAAGACCTTCAGCCTGTAACATTGGCTGAGAATTAATAAACCAATGCACCAGACCGATCACATACATACAATTGTATTGCTCTCATATGAAATGGACAGATATACATGTATACAGGCAAGCATTTGTCATACTAAGCATTATGGGTTTTTTCCAAGTAGGAAAAACTAAACAAATCAGTCCATACAAATTGAGGAACAACTACAGATCCATTTGTGGAACAGAGGTGATCAAATAAACTGGTTGCACTCTGATATAAAAGACCAAGAATGATATACTGCAAACAGATCTGAATAATCTTACATACTGCAAAGACTACAAGTCTGAATAATCTTTACGTAGTACTAGTCCGAATTAGTTCATTAGCAACAGATCTAAATCTACTACTAAGAAGTTAAATCAATGGAGATCATGGATAATTGGTTCAGAATCTAAGATGCAGTACCTGCGACCTAGAAGCCACACATATTCATGTTTTCTGGGGTATGATTTAGGGAAAAGTTGGGATTAGTCGATTGGAAGTGGAGAGGTTAGATTGATGGTACCTGCGATGTCGATGCAAGTGCCTACTGCTGCACCTCTGCACGGATGAGTCGATGCGGAGGCGCTGCCCGTCGGCAGAGCACACAACTGCCTCGCACCTGCTCCGCGAGCCAGGTCCCGCTCCGCCGCGCCGCGCCTGCACCGCGAGCTAGGCCCACCCCATTATTATGTATAAATATGGCATTAGGCCAGTCTCAATGGGCTGCGTCACTGCACGGTTTCACATACTAACATGTCATCAATATTGAAATGAAACCATCCATGAAACAAACCCCAGCAATATAGAATTTCACTTTGTTGTTTCCAAGGCTAAGTAAAACATTTAATTACTGCAAGATAATTGGATCACATGCAGATGGTGAAACGATTGTTTCACTCGGTTACCGAAGTCTAGGAAACAGCGCATACGAGTTTCACCATGGTGAAACTCTTTTCTTGTCTCTCCTCTCCATTTCATGCAAAACTTGTTTGTTTGCTGATTTGTCATGCTATTAAATATGCATGACACTCTATTGAAATGCCCATTGAGACTGGCCTTACATACATTTAAAAATCAGTTAGATACCTAGCACCATAAGCTCATAGGTTCAACAAGTGAATCATTCCTTTCTTGCATTGCTGCTGATCAGGTCTATTAGATATGATGAAATGTGCCCCTTGGCTTAACTCCTACATGCTAACCCAATATATATACATGGTGGTATCATTTTTTAGGGTGTCCTTCATAGAAAACAGAGAATGGCTTGAGACATTCACCAAAGAGTTGCAACAAAAGCTTGGCCGGAGTGAAAGAGGAACCGAAGGTAGAGCGAAAGTATGAACATCTCTATAGTAGCCGTGTGCACCGCTGCTTCTAAAAGTTTTCATTGCATAGCTGTGACCCCTTGTTTAAAATCCACTGAACGCCTCTGAAGTGGGAGTTTGCACTGTGGCGTCCACTATATTAACTACCCAAACAAGGAGCTCTCTCTCTCTCTCTCTCTCTCTCTCTCTCTCTCTCTCTCTCTCTCTCTCTATATATATATATATATATATACACATGGGTGTATTCTCTATATTGAATGCACCCAGCCCAACCATCAACCAACATGCACCCGTCCGACCGGACCCAACCATCTTGCCCGCCTCCTACCCCAACCCGATCCCAACTCCCGCAGCTTCGTAAAAAAAAAAAAAAAAAAAAAAATTCCCGCAGACAGCTTCTTCCCCGAAGGCCGCGACTTCTTCCCAATCAGCCCACGGCCGTCCGCCCTCACCTAAACCGCCATTGAATGACAGCGCCGCCCAGCACCCCGGCGACCACCACCGGCGGCGCTTCCGCCCCACCTTCCACCACCGCGCAGCGCCCGCCGCCCTTTCCTCCACCGGCGGAGCCCCCTCGCCCGTCGCCCCCAACCCACAGCCCCACCCCATCGCCGGCGTGCGCAGCGGCCCCGACGGCGGCGCAACTAGGCGGGGTTGCGGCGGCGCGTGGCCGCCCACGCCGGCGCACGCCCCATCCTCCGACCAGCGGCGACCCCATTCGCCGAGCGCACCAATCCTCCACCGGCGCAGCCCCTCCCCCACCCCAGCGAAGCTCCCTGTCGTCGACCTCCACTTCCGCCTCCGACAGACAAAAGAAGCGGCGGCGCCTACAAAAATTGGTCTCAACGAGCCTCCCCTTCCCTCCGTGGACACACCGTGCTCTCGGCCTGCCGAACGTCGTGCTGTGCTCTGCTTGCTCAGTGATAGACAAGCGAGCGACACCACGGCGCAAAAGCACGGGCAGTGCAGGACCAGCGCTCATGGGCTGCAGCGATGGGTGCGCGGCCACGGCGGGGCCGTCTCTCGTGGGATGCCATGGCCATCTGCCTGCCGTTCGTCACCTCTGTTTCCGTCTCTCGTGGGATGCCATGGCCATCTGCCTCCCGTTCGTCACCTCTGTTTCATAAAAGATGGAGCTCATCAGCCACGCTTGTGCTCGCATTGACGCTAGGAGCAAGCTCGTGCTTGGAAGCCGACCCTGGAGGAGTCGCATGCAGCGCCCCCACTGTGGCACCTTTAAGTTGTTTGAAGAAATGCATAGCTAATGGGATGCTACTGAAAGCACTCAAATGCACGCAGTACTGAACAAATACAGCTTGGTTGGCATGGAGGAGCGTCGTCTGGAGTAGTGCCAGGGTCCAGGGATACGTAGTATGTATGCTGCTGTTGTTTGTATTTGCATTGCAATACATTGTCATGCTCTATCAAATTGGTGCAGCGGCTGGCCTCCTGCCCTTTGCGATGGAAGATGCAACTCATCAGCCTGCCCTTGCCATGGAAAATGCGCCCCATCAGCATCAGAGACTGCCTGCATGGGTGAACTAAACTACTGAAGCAAAGTACTGAAACTACTGAAAACAATCGTTGTTTATGAGGGCTCTAGTATTTTTTGCTCACTGAAAATACTACCTCTTTTCAGATCCAGATATTGAATACTTTTTCGTTTACAAGGACGATGATACTAAAGATATTGGATGCTGCTCTTCAGATTCAGGAAACAGTAGGGACCGAAGGCTTCTCTTCAGATCGTCAGGCAGTTCTTCAGATCATCAAGCTGTTCGGCAGACTATTCTTCAGATCGTTCTACTGATTACTGAATGCTGCTCTTCAGATCAGGCTATTCGATCGTGAGCCAGTCTAGAGGAAGATGCGGTTGTTTCGATCGGTCAGTAGAGTACTGATAAAGTCATAATACTGAATGGTCCTGATGCAAGCAACAGGAGGTGAAAATTACTAATGGTACTGTACTGTCTGTTGGGCAGGCTGCTGCCACTCCCTCACCGGTTACCTAGTACTACAGTACAATACTACTAGATGCAGCAATATTCTGACTATGATGCAGCAATATCCTGTGAGGATGTACATGATGCTCAAAATGGAATACAAAATTAGGATACTGAATGTTATTAGGAATACTGAGTAAGTTACTGATAGAAATACTACTGATGACTGCCGAAGCCAACAAAAATAATTAGAGTCATAGTATTGACATAATACTTGATGATACTAACAGCTACTTAATTGTACCGACAAATACTTAACAATACTAACAAGGGGTGCTTGGTTGCCCCTTCAAGATTTTTGTTGGAGCTAATATTGTCATAGTGAACAACATCAAATAGTGATTACTAGTAGGATAAGTGACACTACAAAATTCAGTATGGAATAATATTTAGTATTTGTGACTTTAAAAGATATTTAGTGTGTAAGCCTAACTAAAAGGATTAGCAGTACTACTATTACCGAAAGCCATGAATCACTGACCACTAGTGATTCTAGTCAAAGATACTGACATACACAGAAGAAATAATATTCAGTATTTGCAGCCCGCGGCACCCCGACACCCCTGTGGATCCTCGGGTAGAGGCGGAGGAAGACGTCGGCGTTGGGGAAGGTAAGGGGGGCGGGAGCTGGAAGTGGTTGTAACTACCTTATTATCGTAGTTGCAACTGGTAGGTGTTTCTAGTTGTAATTTGGTCGACATTTTTTTGAATCTCATACCCACCCCTTATGGTGCGGCCTACCCACCTTTCCCGTGGAGCGAGGCGCGGCGCGGCCTACCAACTCCCGGCTGCGCGAGGGCGGCGCGCCCTCCCCACCTCCCTTCGGCGCGGCAAGGCATCCTCGAGCAGCGCATCACGTACCGGGCAGATTGTGCCACCCCCTCACCCCCAGAAGCTGCGGTTGCTCCTCGCATGTGCATCCTCACCTCGCGCGCATGCTCTCCGGCATCGGTTTTGGCTTGGCCCATACCCATGGGGTTGCCGGCGGTGATGCGACAACCTTCCTCCTAGCTGCGGCGCAGCTGTTCTTAGTTGTAACTAGCATATTTTCTTTGTTGTAACTGGTAGGTGTTCTAGTTGCAATTGGCTGACAATTCATCTGAAAATATTTTTGTATTGTTGCTGGAACTGACTTTTTAATGTGAATGTGCATCTCTAGGAAGGTTTTTGTAGGAGCTGGAGAGGTGGCAGTCGGGGTCGGGCTTGACATGCATCCACGTCGTCGGAGTAGGCGGGATCGAGGTAGAGGCGGAGGAAGACGTCGGCATTGGGAAAGGTAAGCGGGTCGGGAGAAGCTGGAAGTGTTGGAACTAGCTTATTATCGTAGTTGCAACGGGTAGATGTTTTTAGTTGCAATTTGGTCAACATTTTTTTGAATCTTTGTGCTCACACCTTGTGGGGTGGTTTTAGTTATGTGCGGTTGAGTTGATGATGGTGATAATCGATTTTTTTGGATGTAGGGAGTGGTGATGATGATATTGAGTTGATGATGGTGATGACTAGATTGATTAGGCATTTTAGTTTGCCACTAGTCAGTGTTAAGGTATCATCAGTTTATGTTATTATCTTAGTTTGCAACTAGCATGGTGTTGTAGTTACAATTGGTAGATAAATTGATTATTTCTAGTTCTATTTTTAGTCCTTTTTCTTGGGTTTTATTTTTAGTCCTTTCTCCTCCCATGCCCTACCATAAGATTTGGTGAAATCAAACTGTGTGAACTAGCCTATTATCATAGTTTTAACTCGGTAGGTTGTTGTAGTTGCAATTTGTCAACAATTTTATTTTTAAATTGAGCTGTCATCTTATGTTATGTTTTATTCTGATGTGTATTACTATCTTTTATCATTTTTTTGTTACTGTTTTCCGAGGGATGTGTCATTGATGTGTTATCGACATTGTGCACATTTTATGTGGGAATGACATCTGTGTATGTTAACACTGTCTGAAATCTGTGTTGTAAGTTGCAACTCTTCCAGCTATCGTGTTGCAATTGGTCAAAAGATATTGTTGTAAATTGCATATCCCACCTTGTTGACATCTAAATGAGTTTAGGGTTTCGTTACGTGTACGAGAGATTAAGGGGTTTTCACAAATATTAGGGTTCAAGGCTTTTGCTAAAACTGTTAGGACACCCCATGTTTTCATAGTATAGTTCCATTTTGTTTTATCATACCACGCATCGAGTTTAGGGTTCGTTACGTGTACGAGATTAAGGGCTTCGACAGAGATTAGGTCAAAGATCGATCGAGATTAGGGTTCAAGGCTTTCCCAAACTCGCCGCCAGATCACATGATTTCATAGTATAGTTTAATTTTTTTATCATACCATTGACTGAAATTAGGTGAGTAGCGTCGACGAGATTAGGGTCGCAAAGATCGACAGAGATTAGGGTCAAGAGCGTCGATCGAGATTAGGGCCGTAGCGTCGACGAGATTAGGGTCGTAGCGTCGATGAGATTAGGGTTCAAGGCTTTCCCAAACTCTCTGCAGATCCCATGCTTTCATAGTATAGTTCAATTTTGTTTTACCATACCATTGAATGTGATTAGGGTCAGTAGTGTCGACAGAGATTTGTGTTAGTTGCATCGATCGAGATTAGGGTCGATAGCATTGACTCGAGATTAGGTTGAAGGCGTCACCAAATTGTCAATAGATCTCGAGGAATTCTTAGTATAGTTCACATTTATTTCATCTAAGCGTTTGACGAGATTAGGGTCAAGACTCAATAGCGTCGACGAGATTAGGGTCAAGAGCGTCGACGTAGATTAGGGTAAGGGTGTACATTAGGTTTGCAATCGAGTTACAATTGGTTACTAAGAAAAGAACATGTTGCAACCGGACGATAACCAAGTTTGCAAAAGGGAAACACGACGAGTTGCAATTGGTGTGCGCGACTGCTGGTCAGCTTCGGCTAGTGAACAACATGCATAGAATACACATATTTTGGTATATAAAGTGCACATTGTTCACTAGTTAACCTTTTGCAGCCAGGTTATAACTAGTTGCATGTAGTAGCAAATTTGGCAAAAATTACGTTGTAAGTGGTTACAACAAGCGCTAATACGCTACGTACATGTTGCAATTATGTTGTAGTCATGATCGCAACTCATAGTACATTGATGTTGCAATTACATACTTAAAAAAAGTTCATCAAATATAGTCTTCATGGATCTCGTTTTGTTAAGCACATTTTTTTGAACAATCTGATGCAAACGAATCTGAAATCGGAGCTACGGTTTAGGAGATATTGCATTTTTTCGAACCGAAACAAAAAAAGATTCCCCGCATACAGCGGGACAGATGGATGGGTGAGAGGCTGATGCGTACATGCATCCGTGTTGCAACCGAACTCAACAACGTGTTGCAACTACAACAGACATAATGTTGCAATTGGGGCACGGCGGACGGATGTTTGCATGCAGGTGGGCAGCTGTGTACGGACGCGCGGTTGGGTTTGGTGGGCGGCTGGCGGGTTGGGGTCTGTGCATTTGCTATAGGGGTTGCACCTGGGTGCATTTTAGTCGCTCCGTGTGTGTATATATATATATAGAACAGATGAAGAAATGTACAAAGATACGAGAATATGAAAATGCGGAATTGGAGGCAAAGGGAAAGTTGTTTGTAGCGGAAGAATGCAGGATGTTCCTAGCTTTCTTCGGTGGGCATTATGCTTCCCTCTAACAAGAGCGTCAGCAATCTGGTGACTCACATAATTTTCCGATGCCTTCTGTGGACTAGACTCGTGCAGTCTGGCATGTCTGGAACGACGAAGTCTTTGAGTTCTTCTGGTGCTTCTCCCCTTTTTTTGAGTTTACTGTATTTTTTTTTTTTTTAGGGAACAGGAGGGGCTTGAGCCCCTACTGGATTTGGGTATACACAAGATGTGTGATAATTAATACCATTAGCAAGTATTTGGGTATACACAAGATGTGTGATAATTAATACTAAAAATAATATACGGGTCAACCCAAAAGAGAGCTACTACAAACACTTCTATTTTGTTAGATGCAACAGCTTATGTGTGTATGTATAAAATTCGTGCACATTATCGAACGAAAAATATGCCTTTCAACATAAGCACATCATATCATCCAAGAAGGTGATTCGTTTTAATACTTGGTCTACCTACAGCAATATATTTTGTTGCAATTCTGCTGTTCAGATCTAGTAGATAATACAGAGTGCACCTACTAGATTAAGTTAATAAAAAAATGCATCACGTGAAATTGGAGCAGCACAGTCTGTGCACCTATCACCATTCATGAGCTATATATTAACCGTTAAAAACATGGAAGCATAATTCGATATGTTCAATCTTATTGCGTCCTTTAGTAATTGTCTGTATGGAAGCTTGATATTTTTGTCCCACGAGAGGCGTGCACTATGTGTCATAGTAGTTTACTATAGTTTGCATTTAATAACAGTGTTGATGAGCATATCTTCCGTGCAAGATATTACTTTTACTAAAAAGTCAATGAGTACGTAGTCACAACATGAGACACCTGTGTGTGGCACAACATGTAGACATTTTTTTGCGAGGAAACATATAGACATACCCACCTATATATCGTGTTTCTTTTTTCAGAACGAGAGTTAGTAAGCTCCAAGCAGTGGGAAGCAGAATCTTCAAATGAGCTGGGCGAAGCTTCTGTATATAAATATTTTATTTATTAGGAATAAGAGGCCAATGGGAATCATGCCAGGAAGCCATGATGCTCGTATGCAATGGGTGGCACCGTAGCTAGCAAGCGGAGACATACATGGGCATGACAAGGGCTTTGGATCCAAGGTTGTGGTGGTGTTGTCGAGAATGGTAGTGGCTTGTCACAGAGATTAGGGAAAGCATGCATTCGCTTTTGTAGTCACTCAGCACGCAGATCCAGCTGCAGTTATGCTAGAGGCCGCCAAGGAGCGGAGCGAGCGCAGGATGAGAAGGGCACTGTGTTTGTTCATGATAAAATGTGGCAAGCCCTGAGAAGTTGATTGACAGCGTGGGACCATCTTGTCCGATGGTGCGTCCGTAGTTTGAGAAAGAACTAGTGCAACGCTTCAGCCATATATGTTCAGACATAATGTGATTCAAAACATCAAGGGTAAACAAGGAATAAAATACAACATCTGTCCAGTAAAATACAAATTGGTTCATCAAGGCTACTTATGATCTATAAATATACTATGGTGGTTAGGTTTAATGGTATCATATTTCACTTATCTGTCTTAGGGAACAACTCTGATCTTGTCCCCGAATAACTGCTTAGAGTCATCGACTATTATTTTAGGTTCTCTGATTTTTAATTTTGATCTAAAATAATTTGAACAAGCTCAGATGTTATCGTGGTATATTTTTAAAGCTGTAGTTGTGAATGAAGTGTACGACTATATAGTACAAAACCCTTTCATTTGAAATAGTTTAGAGTCCCATATATATATTTAAAGTTGTTTGTTCAGCCACTACAAAACTACTGTTGGTATATGATTTGATATTATTTTGATTCCCAAATGTCTTTAAATACCCATGTTTTGAAATTCAAAATTTTGAATTTTCAAACCAATCTCACATGGACTCCATTCGTATATAAAAATTAGTGCTTGATAGGATTTAAAAATTTGTATTTGGAACTAGTTTCATTTAACTCCAGTTGCAATTTCTCATAATGTAATAGTGCCCGCTGACTTGTTTCTAAGGGTTTTGTTTCTCCTTAAAAAGGTTCTTGTTGCGGTTCAAAAATTGCTTGATCTGTCAAATTTTCTCTTTTAGAAATTTTAAGAGATGTATTTTTTTATGTAGTACATGAGAACTTAATTTTTAAGGAATACAAGATTTGCTTTCATAGCAATCGATGTTTGTCAAGGCCATATTTTTTGATTCAGACTACCGATCAATGAGAAGGTCACCTCCATGCAAGATCTGTTTGTTGTGAAGAGTGAATGCGTAGAAACAACATAAAACTCCATCCATTAATACATCTTGTATACTAACTAAAAAATGAGTTCCACTCTCAGCTGTGCAACATGCACAAGCGTCTATATATAATGGTTTGTGTTCCACTTCCACGCATAACTGAACAGAATGCCAGTTGGCAGCAGAGTAAGGTGCAGGGACCAGATGGGAACAGGGTTGTTCAATAACCATATTGTTGGCTACAAGACATTGTTTGTTGGGAACAGGAGCCAGAAAGGAAAGATTGTATCTGCTGAAATGATATAGTTGAGTTCTTCACTCCGGCTTCCCATTCCTAACAATAAACCAAATGAAGCCGTTTCCAGTATCTACCAGGATATACTTGCTAATTTCTGCTCCTGCTAAGATGCTGTACGTCAGTATACCTATGCTTTCGATGTCAAAATTGATGTGCAGCCTCCTATATATATCACTGTCATGGGACAACATCTGACATATAACATATAGTACTATGCTATGGTGGAAAGCAGTACACAAAGAAAAGTGAGTCGATTTTAATACTAGGTGCGTAACTATATATAAACCAGGATATATGCCCATGAAAATATTAATAATGGATTTTGTCGTCAATGAAAACGTTGGACCAATTGTTGCAAACTGAATATTGGGGAGTGGTAGCCTGATCAATACTGGGTTGGCATCATCGAGGAGGGGAACGACGAGACGATGAGGACAATGCGCGAGTCTTAGTGCACCGCTGTGCCACGATCGAGGAGGGGAATGAGATGCTGTTTCTTGCGGTGACGGATGATAACGAGGTGGCGGAGCTCGACACCATGACTGGAGAGCACATAGTGACTCACCTGCACAGCGCAGCAATAGCTCCCTGCTTGACTTGCGCAAGTGCACACGGCATCACTTCGTGGACTACCAAGTTGGCGTAACGGCAATGGTGTCAGCGACTCAGCGTGCGAGGAGGACCACGGCGTTTCTTCTCCTTCGAAGAAAAAACGACGTATTTTTTTAGGGAACGGGAGGGGTTTTACCCCCTACTGGATTTTATTAAGAAACAAGAGTACAATACAAAACGAACTACAAGCTCCACAAGGGAGAATTAAGAAATAAAAAAGGAAATGAAGAAAATAATTACAATTACACAAAGGCTTCTAGCCATGAGGACATAGTTGGTTGAATGTCTTGTTTCGCACGTAGGATAACCTGAGCAAATTCCTTCCTGAAGATTGCTTTGCACCGTTGGAGAGAATTATCAATACCACGAAAGATTTTATCATTGCGCGAGGTCCATGTTGCCCAGCACATTGTAATTATCACTTCCATGAAAAACGGTCGAGGAAGATGAGATTTTATATTTTCCATAATATAGAAAACATCCATTGAATTTGGCACTAAAACCTGAATCATCCACAAGCACGCAATGGAGAAAGGACAGTGAAGGAAAAGGTCAGGAAGATCCTCATCAACATCTAGGAGACAGAGAACACATTCGTAGGAGGGGAGAAACATTCTCTTTCGCCTAAGGATGGCTCTTGTACTAAGTCTGTTTTTAGAAGTAGCCAACAAAAGAATTTTCTTTTATTTTGACAAGCCGAGTGCCAAAGCCAGCGGAAAGCAGTGAGGTGGAGATAAACACGATGAGAAGAGAAGAGATTCTTTCCCCAAATATAAGGCCATCTCTCAGGTTCAACGAAAGATGTAGATTTTGTACGGTTAAGGAGAGGTCTAGGAATTGTTGGAAGGCCTCGGGAGATAAAGGAATGTGGAAAAGAGAATGAAGTTCTGAAGAGAGAGCAGCAGTAGCAACAGATATTCTATTATTTTTAGAAAATGAAAAAAGCTCAGGTTATTGAAGGTAGTAGGGATTACTGTTCCAAGAATCTCTGATGCTAAATTTTGCCGCTGCTATATTGTGTAAAAATAAAGTGTAGTTTTTTGGAGGTTTTCTCATATATACTCTCCTACAATTATATTTACGAGATAATAGGGAAAACAAAGAATTGTTGTTTTTATGTATGGAAAACAGGTAAATATTTAACTTGAGATAATATTATTGGGCCTCTATCTTCAATATGAGCTAGTTTTGTTGCGTAACATATCAATTAATTTCCATATGCACGCATTATTCGACATTGTTCAGTTTTTGGTTCAACGTGATGTAATCATGGCTGTGTACATCTCTCGTTGATGCTGTTGGCCACTTGGCCACGGTTACTCTTTTATTTACAGACAGAATGTGGCTAGGTCTGTTCCTACATATGGATGCGCATCTTGTAGCCACAGTTTTCTTCTTTTCCTTTTCTACTATTAGGTGACGCCCATCAGTGCATAAAGGAGATGCGCAGAGCGAGAAGAAGAGGGATGTGATAAATTCAAGTGCTAATAATTATTTTAGATGATCTTACCTTCTATAGGAAGTCATGTATAATATATATGCCGATGTAGAGGCCGGATATTTGTTTATCATTTATCTAAAAAATGTACTTAATCCATTCCAATTTATAAGACGTTTGACTTTTTCAACCCCAAGTTTAACCACTCGCCTTATTCAAAAAATTTGCACAAAAACAATAAAATTTAAGTTAGTATTGAAGAACTTTTATTAATAAAGGAAGCCATGTCAAAAGAAATGATATCTTGAATAAATTTTTGAATAAAACGAATGGTTAAAATTTGTGTTAAAAAAGTCAAACGTCTTATAAATTGGAATGGAGGGAGTATATATGTACTGGAGCAAGGTCCTACTCTAATACTAGTCTCTCATGCTACAAATACGGATATCGAGCTCCACGGATAACAGTATATACAAACAAATAAGCTTTCATTTCCCATGTCAGTAAATTCACCGTTCTAGTGAGAACATCTCCCGTGAATGATATGGTTATTCTTTCAGGAGTGAATGCATATCATCAAAATGGTATCCTGCCAACTGCTATACATACAGTGTTATGTTATTCCTTCCCTAATAAACCAATAGAATGCAAACTAGCACCGCTGCACTGGTTATAGTTGTCTAGCCATAAAAGGGAATGTCCACGATGTTCATTAGATAGTTGATTGTTGGCTAGAAGCCATGATGTGTTGGGAACTGGAGGCAATAGGGAAATGCATATCAGATTGAATCAAACAACCAGAGAGGCAGAATGAGTTCAGAGAGGCAGCAGAATCAGTTGATGCTAGAAATTGCTGGTGAGCTACGAGAACCGGAAGACCATTAATTGTAGAAAAGAACCAAATAGTTGCAGCCCGGTCCTGAGTGGGGCTTGAAGATTCCCCACTGGCGACCTACACTAAACTTCCATGAGAGAAGGATCAATGTATGCCTAAAACTGAAAAATGGGAAATAGAAAGACGATTCCTCAAAAATCTTGTAAAAATTAAGAAATATTAATCAAAATGTTATTCTGTCAAAAATGTGATTCTGTCATTTGCATGCAGGTACACGTTATTCTATTCAAGCCAGCCTTTTCGATTAGCACACAGACCAACTTTATAGTGAACATTTTGGCTACTAAATGGGTTTAAATGGAAAATTTTGCAACTCAAATGTGATATATATCTTGTTGGTCACTACAACTATATATTATAGAGTGTCTGCATCTGAGATAACCTAAAAAACATAATAATAAAATTTAAGGACTTTGTAGTTGTTGCGCTTCATAGGTTGCAGTTTGAGTCACCAGAATGCTTAAATTTTTAAAATTTTTATTTTATGGAGAAGATTTATGAAAATGATACAGTAGTAGCTAGTGTGTGGTTGAAAGGAAAAGAAGCCTGCAGTTTGAACTGCAGTATTGATTAAATTCAGTTTTTTTTATTTTCAGGAAAAGATTTATGAAGTTGTTAAAAGTAGTAGTATCTGGATAAAAGAATGTACGTTACCTGCAGTTCCAACGCAGTATCCATAAAACAAAGGAAAGAAAAGCAAGATCGAACTACACAATGCGATTGACCTATATATACTAGTAAAGTGCCCGTATGTTGCCACAATTTTATTTAAGGGATCGATCTCTTAATCTGCTTATGAGTTTAGAGCATTGCATTTTACAGATATCATATAGAAACCACTTGTATGTATCTGATGCAATGAGTCGATCAAAATCAAGCATGCTTGTATGATTTGGGGCACAACTGCATAAACCCCAATACAACGGTGACAAACAAACTGAATGTAACAGGAAGCTGAATCCATTGTTTCCTTGACTTTTACCTGATAAAAGAAGGATAGGAAATATAAATTTACACAAGAAGAGAATCATCTCATACAAACTGAATAGTGAATTCAGATATGTTAATTTCTTACCAAAAATATTGCATATTATGTTAGTGATTCTCCAATTTCATCAGCTCATTAGTGATTCTCCAATTTCATAAGCATGCATACCACTTCATTGCTATATGATTAAAATACAAATCCCATTGAAAGATTTACCATTTCCATTGGTTGTTGATTCCCTTTGAAGCAGTATCAATCTAATGAAAGATGGGCAGGAAAGTAAAAATGGGTGGGGAGAGGTGGGGGGGGGGGGGGGTGGAGGGGAGAATGGGAAACAAACATGTCGCTGATTCCCGTATCCCACCTTGTGCCTGCTATTGTCGCTGACACCACAGGCTACCATCCCACCTTTCCTCCCCTCACACTGCAGAAACTACACTTTCCTCCACCTCACACCGCAGAAACTGAACCGCAGCGCAGCTGCATCAGCATGCTACAAAGGGCACCTACAGATGCACTGAATGTCTGAATCCCTAAACAACATGCACTTGGCAAAGTTCTCTCATGCATTACGGCTACCGTTACCGTGTTCTCCAGGTTTTAATGCACCCACCCTGAAACTACAAGATGTACAAGAGATTAAACAAAAGTCTGAATTCAGTCATTACCTCGAGGGAAAGGTAGGCTGACTCCTTTTGGAATATGCATCCGAATACCCTCTCTATCTAACATTCTCACTTGTGGATTAAATAAAACAGAGGAAAGGCATTAGTAAGGGCTCATTAATACAATTGTAGTATCAAATAAAATTATTACGTTGTGGAAAGGAGGAAGGTATACTATTTTGTACAGAGTATGGCTCAAAAAATAAAGCTCGTACATAGTGCCCAAACCGTTGTTAACATTTACAGCCAGCATCTAGTCCCAAAAGTAACAAGCGTTGCTATTTTTAATGCCCCAGACAACCTCTACGATTAGTGATGAGCACATGAATTTACCCTTCCAATCGCACTCCTTGAATTCATCATTGGAGGTCAGTTCCCACATCATGGATTGCCTGAAAAAAAATCATAAAGCCACCAACTTTGGCATATATCAAATTAAACGTGTAGCTGACAAATATGCAAGAAGCAAACATCCCGAACTGCTCTTGTCAATTCCATAACGTTTCTCACGGCTTCCACCCACAATGCTTCTTGTTTTGGGGCATTCCATAAAAAACATGCGAAAAGCGCTGATCCCTACATAGAAGAAAGTGCAAAACACAAATGAACATGAGACGGAGATTCCTAGTAAGATTTGGGGGGGGGGGGTGGGGAGGGGCTCACCCGTGCGGGTGATCATCCACCGCTCCCGGCTTCAAGCGAGTAGCGAGACCAAGCCGGGAGGTACGCCCCCCATTCCAACAACTGCCCCCTCTAGGGCCCCCGAAGCCGTGCCAACAACCGCCGATGATCCCCGATCGTATATGATGGCTGGGTGGAGGGCTTCTCCGGGATCGAAGGCGATGGCAGCACACAACAGCGAGGGCGTGTCCGGCGACGTGGAGGTGGCGGCGGTCCGGTGGAGTCGACGGGTCATGGACGCGGGCGCGCGCGTCGCGTCTCGGGGCAGCGGCGTGAAGCGGTGCGCAAGTGGCCTCACTCCGAAGACGACAAACGGACCCGGGCCGGCTCCGCCGCCGTCGCCCCGAGCGACCGTTGGCGGCTTCTTTCACCGCCGTCGCGCGACACGCAGCCCTTGCGGCCACGGAAACAGCGTGTCTCCGGCAGGTGCCCCTTCCCGCCGGCGTGATGGTGGGGTGGTGGCACGGCGCCCTAATCCGACAGTCGCGCCGCGCCGTTGCCCGGCAAGTTCTTGTCGTCTGCGCGGCCCTGGCGGCGTCCATTGCGTGAGGAAGGGAGTCGGTGATTTGACCGCTTGTGGGACGGAGTCGAGGAGGCTTTGGGGAGCGTGAGAGCTGGCATAGGTAGGGTGTGAGTCACGCCTCGCGCGCGGGCCGTCACGCGTCCGGGGCATGCGCGGGAGGGGATGAGTGGTGAGTGATGAGGTTTGATCCGAGCCCTCTCAGCGGTTTGATTTGAGTGAGTAAGAGAATGAGCGATTAGAATGGACCTGGACTCTTAATTTCTAACTTTGGTTGAATTTTAGGTGCATTTGTTTAGGTGTACTTATTAGAGATTAGAAGAGATAATAACTATAGGAGATATGTGGGGTGATTTTTTGGTGTAGCTTTAGGGATGTGTTTTTGGTGCATTATAGGTAGTAGAGATTACTACATAGTGCTTTCTATTGGGAAAGTAACTTGACAAAATGCAACCACTAGTCATGCAAGAGAGGTCCTAGGACGTCCTAAGGAGTATGAAATATGATGGTGCCCATGAGTTATGGCAATATGAGGGAAGTGGGAAACCTCTAGTCATACTATCTTACTTTTATTAATTGGAGGCTCCAACGGAGGCTTCACGTTAATTCTCACTCGACGCACTAGGAAAAAGATAAATACTAGAAATTCCTACATTAACTGAACCATCTGGCCATCAATCTATAGACTCCGACAATTTATAGCCATTAGATCTACTTTATTTTATAGAAAATTACCCACCTTCGCCATTATTATTATATTTAAAAAAGAAAACAAGGAATTCATTATTTAGGCTCCAAGGGAGGCTGCACGTTAATTCTCACTAGACGCACTAGGAAAAAAGATAAATACTAAAAATTTCCACATTAATCAGAAGCGGCCATCAATCTATAGACTCCGACAATCTATAGCCATTAGATCTACTTTATTTTATAGAAAATTACCAACCTTTACCATTATTACTATATATAGTTAAAAAGAAAACAATAAATCCATTAATTTTTCAATCTACGTATAGCAAATAATTTGCCATTATTATACGGATAAAAGAATGACAAAAATAAATCTCTTCCTAATCCAATTAAACTTATTCTTTATGCAAAAATTCTTCTGAAATACCCGCGGCAATGCGCGGGGAATCCTCCTAGCTTATTAAAAACATGTGCACCGTAATTAAGAGTGTGAAAAGAGAATTCCTAATGATCCAATATAAGAAACTGAAATGAAATAGAAGTCTCAAGTCAAGGCTTGGTAACAGAGCTCGTCAACTACTCTGAGGAAGTGAGGACTGACCAAGTTAAAAACAAGAAATTGTGCTGCATCCAGCAGTGCGTCCCCATCGGCAATAAAACACTGCTGCTCTATTGCTCCAATGCTAAAACAAATGCCTGTTATTTCACGATGGCTGTGTATAATGAGATTATACTGATCTGTTGCTCCAATCACTTCTGCTCTGTCTCTATAAATGCCTCTAGTTGACTCAGTTTGTTCTGGCAGAACATATTCCAGGATGGCTTTCTACAATGAGATTGAATCAAAAACTGCTAGTCTGAAATGGTGGAGCTCTTATTTGTCTACCACCACATGGCAGTCCTAGTGTGTACTACGACCAGTATTGTACTCCAGCGAATATGATAATAGTTGGCACCATCTACCTTGGTTCTTCACTATGCAGTATAACTCGGCTGCCTCTCAATTTGGTATGTCGTTCCATGTGTTTATTTTCCTTCTGCTTCATATTCCCAACAAAAACCACAGTGGCCTTTTTCGATGGACATTCTCTCATCTCCCTTTTGTCTATGCTTTGCTGAATGATGGAACTCTGTGTGGATCTCACAGGCACGATGAGGCCTTTTATAAAGATGTCCTCAATTTATTGATATCAAATGAATGACAATTATGAATGTGAAAAAATAATTTAAACTATCTAATATATTTGAAAATTAAATTAGCTATAAATCTCATGGCTCAGTAAACAGAGCATGCCAGTCTGAAAAATTGAGTGACCAATTAAAAAAAAGTCATTATACTTGTTAACTGCATTGGGAGAGAGAAAATTTGGGTCACTAGCGGCAGCGTGGAGCACATCCACATCGGCAATAGAACAAACACTACTGCTATGCTACCCCAAAGCTCGAACAAAACTTTATTTACAAATGTAATAAAAAATGTTGTATTATTTGATAAAACCCCAGACCATTATTGCCATACTTGGTTTTGAACTAATTCTTGTTTCCAAGAAATTACCTATGTTTAATTAAAATTAATTTTAAAGTATTTTTGAGGTGATTTTTTTGGTGTACTTCGCAAGAACTTGAATCCAAACTTCTTGAAAACTTACAAAGGCCTGGTTACGAAAAATGTCTTCGAAATATTTTGACTATATTTTGAAAACTTAAGTGTGAACAAAATTTAAACCTATGTTTTATGCATACACGAATCTATACAATACACTTATTTTCATGGAAATGGATCCATCGGTTTGCTCTCTCATTTCTGTTCTCGCGAACAATCAACGTGCAACCCAGCCTCCTCACGGCAGCCGCACACACGCCCCCGCTCCAAGAACCAACCTCGGCGTCTCCCATATCACCCGAAGACGTAAAAAAAGAAAAACAAAAAAGGGAAGAACTCCAGCAAAACTGCCGGCCCTAATTCTCCGCCACGCCGCGGTGCCGCCGCGCCAAAGCCACGACGCCTCCGGGTAGCCTCGCGCCGCCCGTGCCGTGCTGCCTCCGTGCCACCACCACGGCAGTGCCTCCTCCACATCATCGCCACCGCTGCGCTTGCCACCCGGGCAGCGGCCACCGTTGCCGTCATCGCCTCATTCCTGCATCGATCGCTCATTCTCCCGTACCATCACACCACATACCGGGCCCAGTTCACGCGGTGCGACTCGCCGCAGCCGGCCGCCCGCGCGACCGTGCGCCACCGCGCTAGGGCTTGAGGACAACTGTGCGCTCGGTGGCGGAGGGAGGGAGGGGGGGTGCCCGGCACCCCCCCCCCCCCCAACAACAACAACCTATTAATTCCACTGGTAATTCTTCATTAGCTCGTAATTTTTAGTGTTTATTAGCACATTTATGAAGATCTGGCCCCCTTACCTCAAGTTGTCCCCCCTAACACCTATTTCTCGGCTCCGCCCGTGTGCGCTCGGCCATGGACAACCTTGAGGCTCCTTTCAGTCCGCACCAGCCACGGAACGACATCAGGTTTGGTGCTGTGCGGCAGCAATGTACATCTGCATTTTCTGTGTTCTTTATTCACTTTCTACCGAATCATTGAAATTACATCCACATGGCTCATGGCTGTGCACACGTTCCGCATAAATGCCTTGCTGGACGAATTTCAAGCCTCGGGAGAACAAAATTTTCTATTTCGTGTAAGATCCTTCTTCCTTTTCACCTTGCGTGCAGAACAATGCAGAAACTAAAGAAGGTTAGTAGACCTAACTCTTTTTTTTTCCTTGCTCTAATATTGGTTTATTCGTTCTCGCACCTATTTTGCAAGGACTTAATATGGATACTTAATATGTCCTTCCCATCTATCATCGTAACGAACCATTACCATTGCCATAGGGTTGGGAATGTAAACCGGGCACCACGATAATGTCTTGCATAAACATAGAGGCACTTCCCTTAAAACTGAACCATCACACATGCTATTACCACCAAATTGAAATATCAGATTTTTAAATCCCCTAAATGCCTTCCAAGATTTATCAATGAGCAACAACATCGGAGCTAAACCTGCATAGATGTAATTTGCGAATAGTTATGTCCTATTTTCTCAGCTAATGGTACATTTTTCTACTAGCTAGCACTACCGGAATCACCTCCTTTGCCGATGGCGGGCCGCCGTTGGCAAAGCCCGTTTTACCGTCGGCAAAGGCTTTGCCGATGGCATTCTGACATGGCCATCGGCAAAGCCCTGTCGGCAAAAAAGTCATCGGCAAAGCCGACTTTGCCGATGGCCACTGACATACCCATCGGCAAAGCTTTGCCGACGGCCACGCGGGCCATTGGCAAAGCCGCCACGTCAGCCGACGCGCCGTCAGGCTGACGGCGGCTTTGCCGATGGCCTGGGAAGGCCGTCGGCAAAAAGGCTTTGCCGATGGCCGGCCGTCGGCAAAGCACGTGGGCCCGGCAGCTCCCGAGGCTGCCACGTGGCCCTTCTTTGCCGATGGCCGTGGCCATCGGCAAAGTGGGTGGTTTGCCGATGGCCGGACGGCCCGGCCATCGGCAAAGGGCACGGCGTCGGCCAGCACCCGACGGCGTCGGCCCTGGGCCAATTTTGCCGATGGCTGGGCGTATGCCTTTGCCTATGGCCAGGCTTTGCCGATGGCCGCACTTTGCCATTGGCAAAGTTGGTGGTTTGCCGATGGCCGGCCACTTTGCCATCGGCAAAGCTAGCAGCCATCGGCAAACAGGCCGATTCCGGTAGTGTAGCATAAAAACCTTTTAATGAAAAACATATTGATTGGCTCAACAATAATCCTATGTTGCTACTTTCGTGGTGATTAGCATCCCAACTTATGGACAAATTTATCCAATGTCGAAGATGATTTGGGAATTTTTAATACATTTTTACATAAATATGTGTCTTAACAACATTTTCCTTCTTTATAGAATTTTTTTTTTTTTTTTTGCCACTCATGTATGTGTAGAGCACACAGCTCATGGTTTTAAAAGAATTTGTTGGTAACAATTGGCACATGGCCACGGGAAGAGATCCAGGTGCCTGCTCGTGTTGATCATTTTATATATGCTCTACTAACTGGAGGTTGCATTTTGTAAAGTTACGTGTGGAGTAGAATGCAATATGTATAATAATATATAGGCAGTCAGGTTGTGTAGTGCCATGTGCCCCGATAAATTGCAAACTATTACTTTGCCGTGTGCCCCGATAAATTGCGCACAGCAAAGTAAAAAACACACGGCAGCGTTCTGCTCTGCGGTAGTGTATACTTGCCTTTCTGCAGGCAGTTTAATTCCACCCCAAAGATGTGGTCAGTAGTACATTGAATAGACCAATCGGGTGGTTAATTTGAAAAATAAACTAGCATTCAATAAGTGACGTAATAAATAATAGTTTGCCACTTACCAACTAACAAAAATCAATCGAGGTCGCTCCATAGCCAACCACACTACAATGTTAAAAACTATAACAGGACTCATTTGAGGAAATTGTCCTATTTTTATCAAAGGTATTAAATTATTATTTCCACCTCCAAAAATGTTTAGTAAACTTTAGTTGTGACTACAGATTTTTAGGGACAGTCCAAAAGAACCAATTTTGGTGAATCTATTGACAAAGAGGCCATGGCCTCTATGAAAATAGATCATGTTTTATAGGAGGACTACTTAAAAAGCAGGACACCTAAACAAATAAGCCTCAAGCCCAGCTGGACCACGCAACCCTAGAACACAACCATGCAAGTCATATACAAAAGGTGAAAGCAAACATAAGAAGAAACATATAAATTAGTAGATATATGTGTTTCGCAAAAAAAAAAAGGATATATGTGGTACAACAAAAAAACTATACAAAGGAAAGGGATGCTGGATTATTATCTCTAAATACAAAAGATGTCATCTACTACCTTTGTTATTTGTTAATTTTACAAAGAGCAAATTTACAATGGTTGGAGAGGCATCAAGAGGCGTTTGATGTGTCTATGATTTGCGGGCTCATAAGTCGTGAGGCATTAATGCCTAGGCATCAAGAGGCATTTGATGTGTCTATGATTTGTGGGCCTATAAGTCGTGAGGCATCGTGACGCCTCCGGATTTGGGAGAAATTAGGACTCTAATAAAAGAGTCACAATTGCTTTTTTGTAGTTTATTTTTTTAACCAAGAGTACAAAAGTACTTTTATAATTGTAATAATAATGTTTGACTAGTATTTGCTTTATTAAAAAAGATGAACAATTTTACATATAATTAGGGTTCAGATGCTTTGCGAAAAGACCATACTGCCCTTCAGTAAATTAATTAACGAAAATAGTAATTCTGATGAGGCATTGAGAGGCATCTAGATGCTTTTCCAACCATTGTAAAAGGGCTCTTTTACAAATATCATATGATGATACAAGGGTGCAAGTGGTGCTGCTCATCCTAATCCTAATCCTTCCGGAGGTGCTGCTAATCCCAAACGTTTCATGTGAACACTAGTCATTAATCACCTGGAGGAGATCAACGAATGGGTGAGACATACTCATCATGCAACGACTATGAATATACATATACACATATCCCATACATGGTGATTAACATATTTTAAACCAAAAAGGAGCCTTGCCAGGGGATGAAGCATAATTTATCATGGATAATTGAGGATCCGGTTGGCGACCAATGAACACACAACACACCACCAAAAAACAATATTATAATTAGTATCAATTAATTTCATCTACTTGACAGCTAGATGCAACAAACGAACACTAAAACTATGGACGGAGTATGGTCTTGAAATGCTATGGTGATGTCCCACTAGACCAATGAACACGAACACACGAACACCTCTATTCATAGGGCCTACAGGGAACACTATGTGCTGCTTTCCATGCTCACACGGAGGATTCTAGATCAAGAAGTTGTGCGAGCTTCTGTTAGCCCTCGCACTATGTGACAACTGACCTCGCTGGAGTGTTTAGTTTCCTTTTGCTTCCCATTCCCAACACTAGATGCACGCTTACCCCATAATTTTCAGATTCTATTATGTAGTGTTGCTTGTGCACACTACTGGAAAGCTGAAATTCCCTAACGATGCCATTACCGTGAAGTAAATACGAAAACTGTCACGTCAAGGAAATACGAAAACCGTCAGGGAAACCATGTGGGCTGGCTCGACGGGGTAATGATGATTTCCCAGTTGGTTTACCGTCAAGAAAATTGATTTTAATTTCCTTGTCGGTGAGATACCGTCAAGTTAATCGTTAAACCGTCAGCATATATATTTATTTGTTGACCGTGACAACCGTCAATGAATTATCGTCACCGTCAGAAAAATATTTTTCCCTGACGGTTCGAAACAGTCAGAGTAAAAGGGTAATTATCGTGTCAGTTCAAAAAACTGTCAAGGAATACATATTCCCTGTCGGTACATATATTTTCCTGTCGTTGTGTAGCAATCAAAATAATGTTTTTCTTTGACGGTGTATAGCTGGCAAGGAAATTGCGATCGACAGGAAAATGATAAAATGGAACCAAGCAATTCGAATACATTTAATATATTTGCAAAAGCCATATACATATCATTCTGCTACACAAAGTCTATTAATCCCAATGCCTTCCAGATCAGCTACGTACCAAACTAGTGCACATAAACCTACATGTAGTTTCTAGTTCTAGATGGCAGCTCCAAAGTCATTCCAGGTAATTTTCCTAAGACCTTCAGCCTGTAACATTGGCTGAGAATTAATAAACCAATGCACCAGACCGATCACATACATACAACTGTATTGCTCTCATATGAAATGGACAGATATACATGTATACAGGCAAGCATTTGTCATACTAAGCATTATGGGTTTTTTCCAAGTAGGAAAAACTAAACAAATCAGTCCATACAAATTGAGGAACAACTACAGATCCATTTGTGGAACAGAGGTGATCAAATAAACTGGTTGCACTCTGATATAAAAGACCAAGAATGATATACTGCAAACAGATCTGAATAATCTTACATACTGCAAAGACTACAAGTCTGAATAATCTTTACGTAGTACTAGTCCGAATTAGTTCATTAGCAACAGATCTAAATCTACTACTAAGAAGTTAAATCAATGGAGATCATGGATAATTGGTTCAGAATCTAAGATGCAGTACCTGCGACCTAGAAGCCACACATATTCATGTTTTCTGGGGTATGATTTAGGGAAAAGTTGGGATTAGTCGATTGGAAGTGGAGAGGTTAGATTGATGGTACCTGCGATGTCGATGCAAGTGCCTACTGCTGCACCTCTGCACGGATGAGTCGATGCGGAGGCGCTGCCCGTCGGCAGAGCACACAACTGCCTCGCACCTGCTCCGCGAGCCAGGTCCCGCTCCGCCGCGCGCGCCTGCACCGCGAGCTAGGCCCACCCCATTATTATGTATAAATATGGCATTAGGCCAGTCTCAATGGGCTGCGTCACTGCACGGTTTCACATACTAACATGTCATCAATATTGAAATGAAACCATCCATGAAACAAACCCCAGCAATATAGAATTTCACTTTGTTGTTTCCAAGGCTAAGTAAAACATTTAATTACTGCAAGATAATTGGATCACATGCAGATGGTGAAACGATTGTTTCACTCGGTTACCGAAGTCTAGGAAACAGCGCATACGAGTTTCACCATGGTGAAACTCTTTTCTTGTCTCTCCTCTCCATTTCATGCAAAACTTGTTTGTTTGCTGATTTGTCATGCTATTAAATATGCATGACACTCTATTGAAATGCCCATTGAGACTGGCCTTACATACATTTAAAAATCAGTTAGATACCTAGCACCATAAGCTCATAGGTTCAACAAGTGAATCATTCCTTTCTTGCATTGCTGCTGATCAGGTCTATTAGATATGATGAAATGTGCCCCTTGGCTTAACTCCTACATGCTAACCCAATATATATACATGGTGGTATCATTTTTTAGGGTGTCCTTCATAGAAAACAGAGAATGGCTTGAGACATTCACCAAAGAGTTGCAACAAAAGCTTGGCCGGAGTGAAAGAGGAACCGAAGGTAGAGCGAAAGTATGAACATCTCTATAGTAGCCGTGTGCACCGCTGCTTCTAAAAGTTTTCATTGCATAGCTGTGACCCCTTGTTTAAAATCCACTGAACGCCTCTGAAGTGGGAGTTTGCACTGTGGCATCCACTATATTAACTACCCAAACAAGGAGCTCTCTCTCTCTCTCTCTCTCTCTCTCTCTCTCTCTCTCTCTCTCTCTCTCTCTCTCTCTCTCTCTATATATATATATATATATATATATATATATATATATATATATATATATATATATATATATATATATATATATATATATATATATATATATATATATATATATATATATATATATATATATATATATATATATACACATGGGTGTATTCTCTATATTGAATGCACCCAGCCCAACCATCAACCAACATGCACCCGTCCGACTGGACCCAACCATCTTGCCCGCCTCCTACCCCAACCCGATCCCAACTCCCGCAGCTTCGTAAAAAAAAAAAAAAAAAAAATTCCCGCAGACAGCTTCTTCCCCGAAGGCCGCGACTTCTTCCCAATCAGCCCACGGCCGTCCGCCCTCACCTAAACCGCCGTTGAATGACAGCGCCGCCCAGCACCCCGGCGACCACCACCGGCGGCGCTTCCGCCCCCACCTTCCACCACCGCGCAGCGCCCGCCGCCCTTTCCTCCACCGGCGGAGCCCCCGCCCGTCGCCCCCAACCCACAGCCCCCACCCCATCGCCGGCGTGCGCAGCGGCCCTGACGGCGGCGCAACTAGGCGGGGTTGCGGCGGCGCGTGGCCGCCCCCACAGTCGGCGCACGCCCCATCCTCCGACCAGCGGCGACCCCATTCGCCGAGCGCACCAATCCTCCACCGGCGCAGCCCCTCCCCCACCCCAGCGAAGCTCCCTGTCGTCGACCTCCACTTCCGCCTCCGGCAGACAAAAGCAGCGGCGGCGCCTACAAAAATCGGTCTCAACGAGCCTCCCTTCCCTCCGTGGACACACCGTGCTCTCGGCCTGCCGAACGTCGTGCTGTGCTCTGCTTGCTCCGTGATAGACAAGCGAGCGACACCACGGCGCAAAAGCACGGGCAGTGCAGGACCAGCGCTCATGGGCTGCAGCGATGGGTGCGCGGCCACGGCGGGGCCGTCTCTCGTGGGATGCCATGGCCATCTGCCTGCCGTTCGTCACCTCTGTTTCCGTCTCTCGTGGGATGCCATGGCCATCTGCCTCCCGTTCGTCACCTCTGTTTCATAAAAGATGGAGCTCATCAGCCACGCTTGTGCTCGCATTGACGCTAGGAGCAAGCTCGTGCTTGGAAGCCGACCCTGGAGGAGTCGCATGCAGCGCCCCCACTGTGGCACCTTTAAGTTGTTTGAAGAAATGCATAGCTAATGGGATGCTACTGAAAGCACTCAAATGCACGCAGTACTGAACAAATACAGGTTGGTTGGCATGGAGGAGCGTCGTCTGGAGTAGTGCCAGGGTCCAGGGATACGTAGTATGTATGCTGCTGTTGTTCGTATTTGCATTGCAATACATTGTCATGCTCTATCAAATTGGTGCAGCGGCTGGCCTCCTGCCCTTTGCGATGGAAGATGCAACTCATCAGCCTGCCCTTGCCATGGAAAATGCGCCCCATCAGCATCAGAGACTGCCTGCATGGGTGAACTAAACTACTGAAGCAAAGTACTGAAAACAATCGTTGTTTATGAGGGCTCTAGTATTTTTTGCTCACTGAAAATACTACCTCTTTTCAGATCCAGATATTGAATACTTTTTCGTTTACAAGGACGATGATACTAAAGATATTGGATGCTGCTCTTCAGATTCAGGAAACAGTAGGGACCGAAGGCTTCTCTTCAGATCGTCAGGCAGTTCTTCAGATCATCAAGCTGTTCGGCAGACTATTCTTCAGATCGTCAAGATGTTCGGCAAGCTGTTCTTTAGATCGTTCTACTGATTACTGAATGCTGCTCTTCAGATCAGGCTATTCGATCGTGAGCCATTCTAGAGGAAGATGCGGTTGTTTCGATCGGTCAGTAGAGTACTGATAAAGTCATAATACTGAATGGTCCTGATGCTAGCAACAGGAGGTGAAAATTACTAATGGTACTGTACTGTCTGTTGGGCAGGCTGCTGCCACTCCCTCACCGGTTACCTAGTACTACAGTACAATACTACTAGATGCAGCAATATTCTGACTATGATGCAGCAATATCCTGTGAGGATGTACATGATGCTCAAAATGGAATACAAAATTAGGATACTGAATGTTATTAGGAATACTGAGTAAGTTACTGATAGAAATACTACTGATGACTGCCGAAGCCAACAAAAATAATTAGAGTCATAGTATTGACATAATACTTGATGATACTAACAGCTACTTAATTGTACCGACAAATACTTAACAATACTAACAAGGGGTGCTTGGTTGCCCCTTCAAGATTTTTGTTGGAGCTAATATTGTCATAGTGAACAACATCAAATAGTGATTACTAGTAGGATAAGTGACACTACAAAATTCAGTATGGAATAATATTTAGTATTTGTGACTTTAAAAGATATTTAGTGTGTAAGCCTAACTAAAAGGATTAGCAGTACTACTATTACCGAAAGCCATGAATCACTGACCACTAGTGATTCTAGTCAAAGATACTTGACATACACGAAGAAATAATATTCAGTATTTGCAGCCCGCGGCACCCCGACACCCCTGTGGATCCTCGGGTAGAGGCGGAGGAAGACGTCGGCGTTGGGGAAGGTAAGGGGGGCGGGAGCTGGAAGTGGTTGTAACTACCTTATTATCGTAGTTGCAACTGGTAGGTGTTTCTAGTTGTAATTTGGTCGACATTTTTTTGAATCTCATACCCACCCCTTATGGTGCGGCCTACCCACCTTTCCGGTGGCGCGAGGCGCGGCGCGGCCTACCAACTCCCTGCTGTGCGAGGGCGGCGTGCCCTCCCCACCTCCCTTCGGGGCGGCGAGGCATCCTCGAGCAGCGCATCGTGTACCGGGCGGATTGTGCCACCCCCTCACCCCCGGAAGCTGCGGTTGCTCCTCGCCTGTGCATCCTCACCTCGCGCGCATGCTCTCCGGCGTCGGTTTTGGCTTGGCCCATACCCATGGGGTTGCCCGGCGGTGATGCGACAACCTTCCTCCTAGCTGCGGCAGCCGCTGTTCTTAGTTGTAACTAGCATATTTTCTTTGTTGTAACTGGTAGGTGTTCTAGTTGCAATTGGCTGACAATTCATCTGAAAATATTTTTGTATTGTTGCTGGAACTGACTTTTTAATGTGAATGTGCATCTCTAGGAAGGTTTTTGTAGGAGCTGGAGAGGTGGCAGTCGGGGTCGGGCTTGACATGCATCCACGTCGTCGGAGTAGGCGGGATCGAGGTAGAGGCGGAGGAAGACGTCGGCATTGGGGAAGGTAAGCGGGTCGGGAGAGCTGGAAGTGTTGGAACTAGCTTATTATCGTAGTTGCAACTGGTAGATGTTTTTAGTTACAATTTGGTCAACATTTTTTTGAATCTTTGTGCTCACACCTTGTGGGGTGGTTTTAGTTATGTGCGGTTGAGTTGATGATGGTGATAATCGATTTTTTTGGATGTAGGGAGTGGTGATGATGATATTGAGTTGATGATGGTGATGACTAGATTGATTAGGCATTTTAGTTTGCCACTAGTCAGTGTTAAGGTATCATCAGTTTATGTTATTATCTTAGTTTGCAACTAGCATGGTGTTGTAGTTACAATTGGTAGATAAATTGATTATTTCTAGTTCTATTTTTAGTCCTTTTTCTTGAGTTTTATTTTTAGTCCTTTCTCCTCCCATGCCCTACCATAAGATTTGGTGAAATCAAACTGGTGTGAACTAGCCTATTATCATAGTTTTAACTGGTAGGTTGTTGTAGTTGCAATTTGTCAACAATTTTATTTTTAAATTGAGCTGTCATCTTATGTTATGTTTTACTCTGATGTGTATTACTATCTTTTATCATTTTTTTGTTACTGTTTGCCGTGGGATGTGTCATTGATGTGTTATCGACATTGTGCACATTTTATGTGGGAATGACATCTATGTATGTTAACACTGTCTGAAATCTGTGTTGTAAGTTGCAACTCTTCCAGCTATCGTGTTGCAATTGGTCAAAAGATATTGTTGTAAATTGCATATCCCACCTGTTGACATCTAAATGAGTTTAGGGTTTCGTTACGTGTACAGAGATTAAGGGGTTTTCACAAATATTAGGGTTCAAGGCTTTTGCTAAAACTGTTAGGACACCCCATGTTTTCATAGTATAGTTCCATTTTGTTTTATCATACCACAGACTGAGTTTAGGGTTCGTTACGTGTACAGAGATTAAGGGCTTCGACAGAGATTAGGGTCAGCAGCATCGACTGAGATTAGGGTTCAAGGCTTTCCCAAACTGTCAGCAGATCACATGATTTCATAGTATAGCTTAATTTTTTTATCATACCATTGACTGAAATTAGGGTGAGTAGCGTCGACAGAGATTAGGGTCAGCAGCATCGACAGAGATTAGGGTCAGTAGCGTCGACTGAGATTAGGGTCAGTAGCGTCGACAGAGATTAGGGTCAGTAGCGTCGACAGAGATTAGGGTTCAAGGCTTTCCCAAACTCTCTGCAGATCCCATGCTTTCATAGTATAGTTCAATTTTGTTTTACCATACCATTGAATGTGATTAGGGTCAGTAGTGTCGACAGAGATTTGTGTTAGTTGCATCGATCGAGATTAGGGTCAGTAGCATTGACTGAGATTAGGGTTGAAGGCGTCACCAAATTGTCAATAGATCTGAGGAATTCTTAGTATAGTTCACTTTTATTTCATCTAAGCGTTTGACAGAGATTAGGGTCAGTACTCAATAGCGTCGACAGAGATTAGGGTCAGTAGCGTCGACAGAGATTAGGGTAAAGGTGTACATTAGGTTTGCAATCAGGTTACAATTGGTTACTAAGAAAAGAACATGTTGCAACCGGACGATAACCAAGTTTGCAAAAGGGAAACACGACGAGTTGCAATTGGTGTGCGCGCACTGCTGGCTGCTAGCTAGTGAACAACATGCATAGAATACACATATTTTGGTATATAAAGTGCACATTGTTCACTAGTTAACCTTTTGCAGCCAGGTTATAACTAGTTGCATGTAGTAGCAAATTTGGCAAAAATTACGTTGTAAGTGGTTACAACAAGCGCTAATACGCTACAGACATGTTGCAATTATGTTGTAGTCATGATCGCAACTCATAGTACATTGATGTTGCAATTACATACTTAAAAAAAGTTCATCAAATATAGTCTTCATGGATCTCGTTTTGTTAAGCACATTTTTTTGAACAATCTGATGCAAACGAATCTGAAATCGGAGCTACGGTTTAGGAGATATTGCATTTTTTCGAACCGAAACAAAAAAGATTCCCTGCATACAGCGGGACAGATGGATGGGTGAGAGGCTGATGCGTACATGCATCCGTGTTGCAACCGAACTCAACAACGTGTTGCAACTACAACAGACATAATGTTGCAATTGGGGCGCGGCGGACGGATGTTTGCATGCAGGTGGGCAGCTGTGTACGGACGCGCGGTTGGGTTTGGTGGGCGGCTGGCGGGTTGGGGTCTGTGCATTTGCTATAGGGGTTGCACCTGGGTGCATTTTAGTCGCTCCGTGTGTGTGTATATATATATATATATATATATATATATATATATATATATATATATATATATATATATAGAGAGAGAACAGATGAAGAAATGTACAAAGATACGAGAATATGAAAATGCGGAATTGGAGGCAAAGGGAAAGTTGTTTGTAGAGGAAGAATGCAGGATGTTCCTAGCTTTCTTCGGTGGGCATTATGCTTCCCTCTAACAAGAGCGTCAGCAATCTGGTGACTCACATAATTTTCCGATGCCTTCTGTGGACTAGACTCGTGCAGTCTGGCATGTCTGGAACGACGAAGTCTTTGAGTTCTTCTGGTGCTTCTCCCCTTTTTTTGAGTTTACTGTATTTTTTTTTTAGGGAACAGGAGGGGCTTGAGCCCCTACTGGATTTGGGTATACACAAGATGTGTGATAATTAATACCATTAGCAAGTATTTGGGTATACACAAGATGTGTGATAATTAATACTAAAAATAATATACGGGTCAACCCAAAAGAGAGCTACTACAAACACTTCTATTTTGTTAGATGCAACAGCTTATGTGTGTATGTATAAAATTCGTGCACATTATCGAACGAAAAATATGCCTTTCAACATAAGCACATCATATCATCCAAGAAGGTGATTCGTTTTAATACTTGGTCTACCTACAGCAATATATTTTGTTGCAATTCTGCTGTTCAGATCTAGTAGATAATACAGAGTGCACCTACTAGATTAAGTTAATAAAAAAATGCATCACGTGAAATTGGAGCAGCACAGTCTGTGCACCTATCACCATTCATGAGCTATATATTAACCGTTAAAAACATGGAAGCATAATTCGATATGTTCAATCTTATTGCGTCCTTTAGTAATTGTCTGTATGGAAGCTTGATATTTTTGTCCCACGAGAGGCGTGCACTATGTGTCATAGTAGTTTACTATAGTTTGCATTTAATAACAGTGTTGATGAGCATATCTTCCGTGCAAGATATTACTTTTACTAAAAAGTCAATGAGTACGTAGTCACAACATGAGACACCTGTGTGTGGCACAACATGTAGACATTTTTTTGCGAGGAAACATATAGACATACCCACCTATATATCGTGTTTCTTTTTTCAGAACGAGAGTTAGTAAGCTCCAAGCAGTGGGAAGCAGAATCTTCAAATGAGCTGGGCGAAGCTTCTGTATATAAATATTTTATTTATTAGGAATAAGAGGCCAATGGGAATCATGCCAGGAAGCCATGATGCTCGTATGCAATGGGTGGCACCGTAGCTAGCAAGCGGAGACATACATGGGCATGACAAGGGCTTTGGATCCAAGGTTGTGGTGGTGTTGTCGAGAATGGTAGTGGCTTGTCACAGAGATTAGGGAAAGCATGCATTCGCTTTTGTAGTCACTCAGCACGCAGATCCAGCTGCAGTTATGCTAGAGGCCGCCAAGGAGCGGAGCGAGCGCAGGATGAGAAGGGCACTGTGTTTGTTCATGATAAAATGTGGCAAGCCCTGAGAAGTTGATTGACAGCGTGGGACCATCTTGTCCGATGGTGCGTCCGTAGTTTGAGAAAGAACTAGTGCAACGCTTCAGCCATATATGTTCAGACATAATGTGATTCAAAACATCAAGGGTAAACAAGGAATAAAATACAACATCTGTCCAGTAAAATACAAATTGGTTCATCAAGGCTACTTATGATCTATAAATATACTATGGTGGTTAGGTTTAATGGTATCATATTTCACTTATCTGTCTTAGGGAACAACTCTGATCTTGTCCCCGAATAACTGCTTAGAGTCATCGACTATTATTTTAGGTTCTCTGATTTTTAATTTTGATCTAAAATAATTTGAACAAGCTCAGATGTTATCGTGGTATATTTTTAAAGCTGTAGTTGTGAATGAAGTGTACGACTATATAGTACAAAACCCTTTCATTTGAAATAGTTTAGAGTCCCATATATATATTTAAAGTTCTTTGTTCAGCCACTACAAAACTACTGTTGGTATATGATTTGATATTATTTTGATTCCCAAATGTCTTTAAATTCCCATGTTTTGAAATTCAAAATTTTGAATTTTCAAACCAATCTCACATGGACTCCATTCGTATATAAAAATTAGTGCTTGATAGGATTTAAAAATTTGTATTTGGAACTAGTTTCATTTAACTCCAGTTGCAATTTCTCATAATGTAATAGTGCCCGCTGACTTGTTTCTAAGGGTTTTGTTTCTCCTTAAAAAGGTTCTTGTTGCGGTTCAAAAATTGCTTGATCTGTCAAATTTTCTCTTTTAGAAATTTTAAGAGATGTATTTTTTTATGTAGTACATGAGAACTTAATTTTTAAGGAATACAAGATTTGCTTTCATAGCAATCGATGTTTGTCAAGGCCATATTTTTTGATTCAGACTACCGATCAATGAGAAGGTCACCTCCATGCAAGATCTGTTTGTTGTGAAGAGTGAATGCGTAGAAACAACATAAAACTCCATCCATTAATACATCTTGTATACTAACTAAAAAATGAGTTCCACTCTCAGCTGTGCAACATGCACAAGCGTCTATATATAATGGTTTGTGTTCCACTTCCACGCATAACTGAACAGAATGCCAGTTGGCAGCAGAGTAAGGTGCAGGGACCAGATGGGAACAGGGTTGTTCAATAACCATATTGTTGGCTACAAGACATTGTTTGTTGGGAACAGGAGCCAGAAAGGAAAGATTGTATCTGCTGAAATGATATAGTTGAGTTCTTCACTCCGGCTTCCCATTCCTAACAATAAACCAAATGAAGCCGTTTCCAGTATCTACCAGGATATACTTGCTAATTTCTGCTCCTGCTAAGATGCTGTACGTCAGTATACCTATGCTTTCGATGTCAAAATTGATGTGCAGCCTCCTATATATATCACTGTCATGGGACAACATCTGACATATAACATATAGTACTATGCTATGGTGGAAAGCAGTACACAAAGAAAAGTGAGTCGATTTTAATACTAGGTGCGTAACTATATATAAACCAGGATATATGCCCATGAAAATATTAATAATGGATTTTGTCGTCAATGAAAACGTTGGACCAATTGTTGCAAACTGAATATTGGGGAGTGGTAGCCTGATCAATACTGGGTTGGCATCATCGAGGAGGGGAACGACGAGACGATGAGGACAATGCGCGAGTCTTAGTGCACCGCTGTGCCACGATCGAGGAGGGGAATGAGATGCTGTTTCTTGCGGTGACGGATGATAACGAGGTGGCGGAGCTCGACACCATGACTGGAGAGCACATAGTGACTCACCTGCACAGCGCGCAGCAATAGCTCCCTGCTTGACTTGCGCAAGTGCACACGGCATCACTTCGTGGACTACCAAGTTGGCGTAACGGCAATGGTGTCAGCGACTCAGCGTGCGAGGAGGACCACGGCGTTTCTTCTCCTTCAGAAGAAAAAAACGACGTATTTTTTTTAGGGAACGGGAGGGGTTTTACCCCCTACTGGATTTTATTAAGAAACAAGAGTACAATACAAAACGAACTACAAGCTCCACAAGGGAGAATTAAGAAATAAAAAAGGAAATGAAGAAAATAATTACAATTACACAAAGGCTTCTAGCCATGAGGACATAGTTGGTTGAATGTCTTGTTTCGCACGTAGGATAACCTGAGCAAATTCCTTCCTGAAGATTGCTTTGCACCGTTGGAGAGAATTATCAATACCACGAAAGATTTTATCATTGCGCGAGGTCCATGTTGCCCAGCACATTGTAATTATCACTTCCATGAAAAACGGTCGAGGAAGATGAGATTTTATATTTTCCATAATATAGAAAACATCCATTGAATTTGGCACTAAAACCTGAATCATCCACAAGCACGCAATGGAGAAAGGACAGTGAAGGAAAAGGTCAGGAAGATCCTCATCAACATCTAGGAGACAGAGAACACATTCGTAGGAGGGGAGAAACATTCTCTTTCGCCTAAGGATGGCTCTTGTACTAAGTCTGTTTTTAGAAGTAGCCAACAAAAGAATTTTCTTTTATTTTGACAAGCCGAGTGCCAAAGCCAGCGGAAAGCAGTGAGGTGGAGATAAACACGATGAGAAGAGAAGAGATTCTTTCCCCAAATATAAGGCCATCTCTCAGGTTCAACAGAAAGATGTAGATTTTGTACGGTTAAGGAGAGGTCTAGGAATTGTTGGAAGGCCTCGGGAGATAAAGGAATGTGGAAAAGAGAATGAAGTTCTGAAGAGAGAGCAGCAGTAGCAACAGATATTCTATTATTTTTAGAAAATGAAAAAAGCTCAGGTTATTGAAGGTAGTAGGGATTACTGTTCCAAGAATCTCTGATGCTAAATTTTGCCGCTGCTATATTGTGTAAAAATAAAGTGTAGTTTTTTGGAGGTTTTCTCATATATACTCTCCTACAATTATATTTACGAGATAATAGGGAAAACATAGAATTGTTGTTTTTATGTATGGAAAACAGGTAAATATTTAACTTGAGATAATATTATTGGGCCTCTATCTTCAATATGAGCTAGTTTTGTTGCGTAACATATCAATTAATTTCCATATGCACGCATTATTCGACATTGTTCAGTTTTTGGTTCAACGTGATGTAATCATGGCTGTGTACATCTCTCGTTGATGCTGTTGGCCACTTGGCCACGGTTACTCTTTTTTTATTTACAGACAGAATGTGGCTAGGTCTGTTCCTACATATGGATGCGCATCTTGTAGCCACAGTTTTCTTCTTTTCCTTTTCTACTATTAGGTGACGCCCATCAGTGCATAAAGGAGATGCGCAGAGCGAGAAGAAGAGGGATGTGATAAATTCAAGTGCTAATAATTATTTTAGATGATCTTACCTTCTATAGGAAGTCATGTATAATATATATGCCGATGTAGAGGCCGGATATTTGTTTATCATTTATCTAAAAAATGTACTTAATCCATTCCAATTTATAAGACGTTTGACTTTTTCAACCCCAAGTTTAACCACTCGTCTTATTCAAAAAATTTGCACAAAAACAATAAAATTTAAGTTAGTATTGAAGAACTTTTATTAATAAAGGAAGCCATGTCAAAAGAAATGATATCTTGAATAAATTTTTGAATAAAACGAATGGTTAAAATTTGTGTTAAAAAAGTCAAACGTCTTATAAATTGGAATGGAGGGAGTATATATGTACTGGAGCAAGGTCCTACTCTAATACTAGTCTCTCATGCTACAAATACGGATATCGAGCTCCACGGATAACAGTATATACAAACAAATAAGCTTTCATTTCCCATGTCAGTAAATTCACCGTTCTAGTGAGAACATCTCCCGTGAATGATATGGTTATTCTTTCAGGAGTGAATGCATATCATCAAAATGGTATCCTGCCAACTGCTATACATACAGTGTTATGTTATTCCTTCCCTAATAAACCAATAGAATGCAAACTAGCACCGCTGCACTGGTTATAGTTGTCTAGCCATAAAAGGGAATGTCCACGATGTTCATTAGATAGTTGATTGTTGGCTAGAAGCCATGATGTGTTGGGAACTGGAGGCAATAGGGAAATGCATATCAGATTGAATCAAACAACCAGAGAGGCAGAATGAGTTCAGAGAGGCAGCAGAATCAGTTGATGCTAGAAATTGCTGGTGAGCTACGAGAACCGGAAGACCATTAATTGTAGAAAAGAACCAAATAGTTGCAGCCCGGTCCTGAGTGGGGCTTGAAGATTCCCCACTGGCGACCTACACTAAACTTCCATGAGAGAAGGATCAATGTATGCCTAAAACTGAAAAATGGGAAATAGAAAGACGATTCCTCAAAAATCTTGTAAAAATTAAGAAATATTAATCAAAATGTTATTCTGTCAAAAATGTGATTCTGTCATTTGCATGCAGGTACACGTTATTCTATTCAAGCCAGCCTTTTCGATTAGCACACAGACCAACTTTATAGTGAACATTTTGGCTACTAAATGGGTTTAAATGGAAAATTTTGCAACTCAAATGTGATATATATCTTGTTGGTCACTACAACTATATATTATAGAGTGTCTGCATCTGAGATAACCTAAAAAACATAATAATAAAATTTAAGGACTTTGTAGTTGTTGCGCTTCATAGGTTGCAGTTTGAGTCACCAGAATGCTTAAATTTTTAAAATTTTTATTTTATGGAGAAGATTTATGAAAATGATACAGTAGTAGCTAGTGTGTGGTTGAAAGGAAAAGAAGCCTGCAGTTTGAACTGCAGTATTGATTAAATTCAGTTTTTTTTTTATTTTCAGGAAAAGATTTATGAAGTTGTTAAAAGTAGTAGTATCTGGATAAAAGAATGTACGTTACCTGCAGTTCCAACGCAGTATCCATAAAACAAAGGAAAGAAAAGCAAGATCGAACTACACAATGCGATTGACCTATATATACTAGTAAAGTGCCCGTATGTTGCCACAATTTTATTTAAGGGATCGATCTCTTAATCTGCTTATGAGTTTAGAGCATTGCATTTTACAGATATCATATAGAAACCACTTGTATGTATCTGATGCAATGAGTCGATCAAAATCAAGCATGCTTGTATGATTTGGGGCACAACTGCATAAACCCCAATACAACGGTGACAAACAAACTGAATGTAACAGGAAGCTGAATCCATTGTTTCCTTGACTTTTACCTGATAAAAGAAGGATAGGAAATATAAATTTACACAAGAAGAGAATCATCTCATACAAACTGAATAGTGAATTCAGATATGTTAATTTCTTACCAAAAATATTGCATATTATGTTAGTGATTCTCCAATTTCATCAGCTCATTAGTGATTCTCCAATTTCATAAGCATGCATACCACTTCATTCCTATATGATTAAAATACAAATCCCATTGAAAGATTTACCATTTCCATTGGTTGTTGATTCCCTTTGAAGCAGTATCAATCTAATGAAAGATGGGCAGGAAAGTAAAAATGGGTGGGGAGAGGTGGGGGGGGTGGGAGGGGAGAATGGGAAACAAACATGTCGCTGATTCCCGTATCCCAGCTTGTGCCTGCTATTGTCGCTGACACCACAGGCTACCATCCCACCTTTCCTCCCCCTCACACTGCAGAAACTACACTTTCCTCCACCTCACACTGCAGAAACTGAACCAGAGCGCAGCTGCATCAGCATGCTACAAAGGGCACCTACAGATGCACTGAATGTCTGAATCCCTAAACAGATGCACTTGGCAAAGTTCTCTCATGCATTACGGCTACCGTTACCGTGTTCTCCAGGTTTTAATGCACCCACCCTGAAACTACAAGATGTACAAGAGATTAAACAAAAGTCTGAATTCAGTCATTACCTCTGAGGGAAAGGTAGGCTGACTCCTTTTTGGAATATGCATCCGAATACCCTCTCTATCTAACATTCTCACTGTGGATTAAATAAAACAGAGGAAAGGCATTAGTAAGGGCTCATTAATACAATTGTAGTATCAAATAAAATTATTACGTTGTGGAAAGGAGGAAGGTATACTATTTTGTACAGAGTATGGCTCAAAAAAATAAAGCTCTGTACATAGTGCCCAAACCGTTGTTAACATTTACAGCCAGCATCTAGTCCCAAAAGTAACAAGCGTTGCTATTTTTAATGCCCCAGACAACCTCTACGATTAGTGATGAGCACATGAATTTACCCTTCCAATCGCACTCCTTGAATTCATCATTGGAGGTCAGTTCCCACATCATGGATTGCCTGAAAAAAAATCATAAAGCCACCAACTTTGGCATATATCAAATTAAACGTGTAGCTGACAAATATGCAAGAAGCAAACATCCTGAACTGCTCTTGTCAATTCCATAACGTTTCTCACGGCTTCCACCCACAGCGGCTTCTTGTTTTGGGGCATTCCATAAAAAACATGCAGAAAGCGCTGATCCCTACATAGAAGAAAGTGCAAAACACAAATGAACATGAGACGGAGATTCCTAGTAAGATTTGGGGGGGGGGGGTGAGGGGCTCACCTGTGCGGGTGATCATCCACTGCTCCAGCTTCAAGCAGAGTAGCAGACCAAGCCAGGGAGGTACGCCCCTGCCATTCCAACAGCTGCCCCCTCCAGGGCCCCCCGAAGCCAGGCCAACAACCGCTGATGATCCCCGATCGTATATGATGGCTGGGTGGAGGGCTTCTCCGGGATCGAAGGCGATGGCAGCACACAACAGCGAGGGCGTGTCCGGCGACGTGGAGGTGGCGGCGGTCCGGTGGAGTCAGCAGGCAGGTCATGGACGCGGGCGCGCGCGTCGCGTCTGGCAGCGGCGTGAAGCAGTGCGCAAGTGGCCTCACCTGAAGACGACAAACGGACCTGGCTGGCTCCGCCGCCGTCGCCCCGAGCGAATCGTTGGCGGCTTCTTTCACTGCCGTCGCGCGACACGCAGCCCTTGCGGCCACGGAAACAGCGTGTCTCCGGCAGTGCCCCTTCCTGCCGGCGTGATGGTGGGGTGGTGGCACGGCGCCCTAATCTGACAGGTCGCCGCTGACGCGCCGTTGCCCGGCAAGTTCTTGTCGTCCTGCGCGGCCCTGGCGGCGTCCATTGCGTGAGGAAGGGAGTCGGTGATTTGACTGCTTGTGGGACGGAGTCGAGGAGGCTTTGGGGAGCGTGAGAGCTGGCATAGGTAGGGTGTGAGTCACGCCTCGCGCGCGGGCCGTCACGCGTCCGGGGCATGCGCGGGAGGGGATGAGTGGTGAGTGATGAGGTTTGATCCGAGCCCTCTCAGCGGTTTGATTTGAGTGAGTAAGAGAATGAGCGATTAGAATGGACCTGGACTCTTAATTTCTAACTTTGGTTGAATTTTAGGTGCATTTGTTTAGGTGTACTTATTAGAGATTAGAAGAGATAATAACTATAGGAGATATGTGGGGTGATTTTTTGGTGTAGCTTTAGGGATGTGTTTTTGGTGCATTATAGGTAGTAGAGATTACTACATAGTGCTTTCTATTGGGAAAGTAACTTGACAAAATGCAACCACTAGTCATGCAAGAGAGGTCCTAGGACGTCCTAAGGAGTATGAAATATGATGGTGCCCATGAGTTATGGCAATATGAGGGAAGTGGGAAACCTCTAGTCATACTATCTTACTTTTATTAATTGGAGGCTCCAACGGAGGCTTCACGTTAATTCTCACTCGACGCACTAGGAAAAAGATAAATACTAGAAATTCCTACATTAACCAGAACCATCTGGCCATCAATCTATAGACTCCGACAATTTATAGCCATTAGATCTACTTTATTTTATAGAAAATTACCCACCTTCGCCATTATTATTATATTTAAAAAAGAAAACAAGGAATTCATTATTTAGGCTCCACGGAGGCTGCACGTTAATTCTCACTAGACGCACTAGGAAAAAAGATAAATACTAAAAATTTCCACATTAATCGAAGCGGCCATCAATCTATAGACTCCGACAATCTATAGCCATTAGATCTACTTTATTTTATAGAAAATTACCAACCTTTACCATTATTACTATATATAGTTAAAAAGAAAACAACAAATCCATTAATTTTTCAATCTACGTATAGCAAATAATTTGCCATTATTATACGGATAAAAGAATGACAAAAATAAATCAATTATTTTTTCAATCTACGTATAACGAGAATTTCCCATCTTACCCTGAAGCGAACGTCGTGGGGTAGTCCTTTCACCTGTTCTATCGGAGGAAAAATAGGGTGGCGTCTCTAGACAGATCCACGCGGCCCCGTCGGCGGGTAACTGATTTGCGGTGTGGCCAGACCAAGCAAGCAAGGAGAAAGCCAACACAGGAGTCATCGGCGCTCACTGGCCGACTCCTTCCACATCCAGGGGTACTCGATGTCCATGGCATGTACACTAGGTTTGGTGCTCCACCCACTCTCATATTCATTGTTGAACAGCTAGCACCTCTTAGTGACGGGGCGACTAGGCCATGACGCGCGATCCAACAATGTTTCTGTGTCAGGCAACTCTTCTTTCATCGTTTCGCTTGTTTGCATATATAATAAAATTGTAATGTGGTGATAAGGGGACTTATAGGTTCAGAGTAGTACAACATGAACTAATGTTTGGCGGTGTTTATTGTCTCCTGTAGGTCACATTGATCACCATCAATGACTTTTTGAAGCTGATTACCGCAGTATGTACAAGTATGCGAAATCGTTTGCAAAATTTGTCTGAAAGTACTGTGCTACACGGACCAACGCATCTGCTATTTATTTTGATCTCTTCTCCTGCAACATACAAGATATGATACTTATTGATTATTAGGTATAATTTTATTTTTCTTCTAATGTCTCTTATGACCTTTGATGTTGTCAAATATCAGGTATATTTTTTAAAAAATTAATAATATTATTCTATCTTCCAACCATCGGCAGGGAAGCCGCACAACAGTCACCAACGCTAGCGTGCCGACTCCTTCCACATCTAGGTGCTCCATGTCCATGCACTACTACCGCCCCTATCTTGGTGTTTCTACAGTAGGCGGCCACTGTAGGGGCGGTTCAACATCAACCCCCCTTATAGTGGGTTCCACTGTAGGGGCGGTTGGATCACGAACCGCCCTTACAGTGTATTTTTAAAAAAATCCGAAAAAACTCTGAAAATAATAGCAAAATAATTTTTTAAACCCGAGAAGGGCTCCCACCAATCAACCACCATGCACTCTATTCACACCATATTTTTTGAGCATTCTTCGGACTTTGCATCACCCCGGGATTCGAACCCACGACCTCACTCTCGCGCGATTTCTTCCTTTACCACTACACTACACCATCACATGTGTCTCTATATAGTTTTGGTTCCCCACATATTGTACCCAACCAAAAGTAATTTACTTATTTAAGGCCCTAAACGATATCAAATCAAAAGTCGTCAACTAAAAACTTTCATATCTTTTCGAGATCTACACTTTTCATTTAGAAAGTTTTTTAATCCGAGGTCATTTATAAAATTTGAATTTCAAATTTGAGAAACTAAAACGTAGGTTTCGCATGACTAGATGAAGTCAAATCGAAAAGTCGTTTCATATCTTTTCGAGATCTACACTTTTCGTTTAGAAAGTTTTTTCATCCGAGGTCATTTATAAAATTTGAATTTCAAATTTGAGAAACTAAAAACGTAGGTTTGCATGACTAGATAAAGTCAAATCAAAAAGTCGTCAACTACAAACTTTCATATCTTTTTGTGATCTACACTTTTCATTTAGAAAGTTTTTTCATCCGAGGTCATTTATAAAATTTGAATTTCAAATTTGAGAAACTAAAACGTAGGTTTCGCATGACTAGATGAAGTCAAATCAAAAAGTCGTCAACTACAAACTTTCATATCTTTTCGAGATCTACACTTTTAGTTTAGAAAGTTTTTTCATCCAAGATAGTTTACGAAATTTAAATTTTTTTAAATCACTTATACACCTACAGACCACTGTAGGGGTGGTTCAATCACCAGCCGCCCCTACAGTGGTCGTCCACCACCAACCGCCCCTACAGTGGGTCAACCACTGTAGGGGCGGTTCCAACGCTAACCGCCCCTACAGTGTGGGGGGGTAGCGTTCCCTTAGAGCTTTTTTCACGTAGTGATGCCATGTACTAGGACCAGGTTCACGTTCCACCCACTCCCAGTTTCATTGTTGAACAGCTTGCGACACTTAGTGACGGGGCGACCAGGCCATGACATGCGATCCAACAATGTTTCTATGTCACGCAACTCAGCTTTTATCATATCGCTTGCTTGCATATATAATAAAAGGGAGATTTTGCCGTAGGACATCAGAAAAACGGGATATTTGCTATCGGACACCGCAAACTCGGAAATATGCCTAGTACCATTATGAAATCGCATATCTTTGCCACAAGACACTGGAACCATTAAAATATTAATTTTCAAAGCTTGGGAGTGAGACAGGGCAGTGAAAAGACCATGTTGCCCCTGTGGTCATCTTCCTCCTCCCGACTCCAACCAGACACCGGCACCCACCCAGGCCCCGACGGCGGTTGCGCCCACCATGGCCGGCTCCAGCGAGGCTGCCCGCACCCACACAGGCTAGGACGCTGACTGCGACCTCCGTCTGCCCTGCGCCCAACCCGTGCTCTGTCCGCCCGCGCCTGCCCAGGCCACGAGCCCAGCCTTGACACCGACCTCGCCCATCATGGCCGACTCCGGCGAGGCCGCTAGGCCTCCCATGTCTGCCCAGGCCACGATGCCGGCCGCCCCACACCCAACTCGCCCCAGTCCATGGCCGCGTTCGAGCACCCGCGAAGATTGAGCGCCACCACAAGGACCCAACCTCCCTCCTCTTCATCTCGTGCGCGCGAATCCCGGCCGCCATAGCCAGCATGGACGCGAGCTCCGCGACCCGGCCCTCCTCCCCCTGTCCTCCTATAAAAGCAGGGCCTCGGCGCAGGAGCACGCTGCATCCACCTATCCCCTCCCGCTGTCCTGTCCCTCGCCACAGAGCCCATAAACATCACCGCCACCGCCATTAATGGAGCTTCACCAAAGCTCCCGATTCCCCATCTTGACCACCTCGCGTCCCAGGCGAGGCCATGACCGCACCCTGCTCGTCGCCGCGCGCTGCTGTGCCCAGGCATGAGGTGGCACGCGTCCCCCACCAAATCGGCAGTGACTGGAGCCCGCATGTGCGCGTCCATGACGGCCTCCCCCGCAGCGCACGCGGCTGAGGCCGGAGCTTGCAGGTGTGGCGGCGAGACGGGCAGCCCCATGGCCTCACCGGAGGCTGTCGGGCGCGGGCGCGCGGCCTCTCCGGAGCTAGGCGGCGAGCTGGATTGGCGTGGGCGAGCTGGTCAAGCGCGGCCTCGGCCGGAGCCCGCATGTGCGCGTCCATGACGGCCTCCCCCGTAGCGCACGCGGCTGAGGCCGGAGCTCGCAGGTGTGGCGGCGATACGGGCAGCCCCATGGCTTCGCCGGAGCTGGCGCGGGCGAGCTGGGCAAGCGAGTGCGCGTCCATGACTGGGGCCAGAGCTCGCAGGTGCAGTGGCGAGACGGTCACGGGTGGGCCTGAGTCCTCGCCGGAGCCTACAGGCACGTGGTCTTGGCACGGTTACTGGTGGCAGAGTTAATGGCGCAGCACGAGGAGGTGGTGACCTCGCCGGTGCTTGGGAACAGGACCAGACCTCGCTGGAGAAGAAAAGGATGCAGCAATGTGTTACGGCAAAGATAAGTGACCAACTGGAGCTTGAAGACGAGGGCAAAAATGTCATTTCACCCATCTTCTCTCTCCCCAAATCTTATAAATGATTAAAATAATCAATGCAGTGTCTTTGAGCAAAGAACCAGAAATTTGTAATGTCTGCGAGCAAATTTCAACGTTTGCGGTGTCTAGCAGCATATTAGACCTTTTTGCAATGTCCCTGAGCAAAATTTCCCATAATAAAATTGTAATGTGGTGATAAGGGGACTTAGGCCCTCCACAACGTATCGCTTAAGTAGTGCTAAAAGAAGAGAGAGATTATTGGAGAGTCACTCCACACACTGCGTCTACTGATGCCAACTCCAGGAAAATGTAGAGCGGCGCAAGTAGTTGCTCCGGTTCTATCTTTGTGCCATCTCTTTAACAAGTACTTTTTTACTGTTGTACCCCCACTAGGCAACGCATGTTGGATGAGCTCAAGAACATTTGATTTGACTGCTATGCAGACCTACTGTACTTTTAAGCGGTGCTCACACGTTGTAGGATTTCTCAGCAACGCCAACTTCCAGACATGGGGCCTGCTTTTTTTTTAAGAACCGCTCCACCATTGTGGAGGGCCTCAGCGACGCCAACTACCAGACGTGGGGCCTGCTTTTTTTTTTTAAGAACCGCTCCACCATTGTGGAGGGCCTTATAGGTTCAGAGTAGTACAACATGAATTAGTGTTTGGTGGTGTTTATTGTCGCTTGTAGGTCGTAGTGTTTACCATCAACGACTTTTTGAAGCTGATTACTACAATGCGTACATGTATGCAAAATCGTTTGCAAAATTTGTCTGAAAGTATTGTGCTACATGGCTAAATGCATCTGCTATTTATTCTGATCACTTCTCCTGCAACATACAAGATATGATACTTATTGATTATTAGGTATAGTTTTTATTGTAATTCCATGTCCCTGAATTACTTCACATAAATATGCTTTGATATTGTCAAGTAGGCCACGATAGTACAATATATGGTGATGATGAGCAAACCAGCATTGCAAGGTATGGGCATTTTCTTAGACGAGTAAAAAATGCATAGCAATGGAAAAGCACCTACCAGCAATTGCCAATGTATCTAGCATTGATAAGGAAAAAAGCAATAATCACCTCCAGCTCCATATATATATATATATATATATATATATATATATATATATGGAGGTTGGTCTCCAGTTCCACAATAAGCCAACGAAGTGCTCAAAACAACACTCAGCATAGCATTGCAACAGTCAATAGAATGGGGATATATGGATGAATATATAGTAGAGTTTGAATGAAAGGTGTTTTCTGGGAATTGGAGGCCAAGAGGAGAGTGGACACTCTAGCAAGCGATCTGAAGCAGTTGACGTCGCAGCTACCTTCTGAGTGTGTCTGACAGACCACATCGTGCGCGCAACGTACAATGCGATAAGGCTGAATAGCTCAATCTGTATGCCCCTACAGTCTTCTGGAGGGTTACAGCCAGGGATGGGCCAGTAACTGGCCATTAGGGCAGTCCTAATGCAGACTTCGCCATGCATGGAGTCTATCCTTATTAATTATAGTGCCATATAGGCATTTTGGTGATGTGGCAAGCCATTAAATGAGCAAAGAGAGGAAAAAAACAAGACTCGTGACCGTGAAGCCCATAGGCAACTGCAATCTAGATTTGATTAATCACATTTGGCAAAAGTCTGGGCATCAAACTAATTAGGTAGAAATGAGTTTATAAGTTATATACTAGCCTGTTACCTGAATACTTTGCTTTGACTATCTTACAGCAGTTTTGTTATTGTACTCTCCATCTCTAATAGTTGATCTTGATTTTTTTTGATAAATTAAAAGTAATATCTTGCACGCGGTCAGCGGATTTAAACAGGGTGGTCACAACTATGTAATGAAAATTTTTCGAAGGAGTGGTGCACACGGCTACTAAAAACGTCCATACTTAGGGGTTATTCTCAAACTTGATTTTGAAAAAGCCTATGATAAGGTTAGTTGGATGTTTCTTAAAGAGGTGTTGGTAAAGAAAGGATTTGATCCAAAATAGATTCAATGGGTCAATAGTGCAGTAGGAGGTGGCAAAGTATGTGTTGACATTAATGGTGAAAGAGGTGAATATTTCGGGAGTTTCAAGGGGTAAGGCAGGGAGATCCTTTATCATCTCTGCTGTTCAATATTGTAGCCGATGCTCTCTCAGGTATGCTCACTAAGGCTGGTGAAGCAGGGGTGATAAAAGGGTTAGTCCCACATCTATTACCTGGTGGAATATCTCATCTCCAATATGTTTATGACACTGTGATACTACTACATTTCAGTCAGGAAAATTTGCAAAATATGACTATTTCTGCTATGAGGATATGTCAGGATTGAAGATTAATTATGAAAAGAGTGAGATTTTTACAATTGGGTTGAATGAAGAAGAGCAAAGTATGGCTGGTAGTATTATGAAATGTAAGATTGGAACCTTCCCAATGAAGTATTTAGGACTGCCTGTAAGCATTAATAAAATTTCCAAAGCATAGCTGAGATATGTGGATGACAAGTTGGATATAAGATTAGGCACCTGGCAATGTGAATTTCTCTCCTCTAGTGGGAAATCTACTTTGCTAGAATCTTGTCTATCTAGTATACCCATGTACACTATGGGAGTGTATTATCTTTATGAGCTGAATTTTCAAAGAATTGACGCAATCAGAACAAGATTTTACTGTCAAGGGACAAGTAAGAAGAAAAAATATCACATCCTTAAATGGGAAGCTATGGCCAGACCCAATGATTTTGGTGGGCTAGGTTTCACAGATATCAGGGCTATGAACACTTTGTCTTATGGTAAAGTGGATTGACAGACTGGAAAGAGGTGACACTAGTCTATGGTGCACTCCGCTAAGAAACAAATATTTGGGGGATAAGAGCATATACCAAGTGAAAAAAAAGAAGTGGTTCTTAGTTCTCGAGATCTTTGCTTGACGTCAGAGATGATTACCAAAGAGGCAGGGTAATAGAGATTGAAAGTGGAAGTCAAACTTGATTTTGGCATGATGTTTGGTTAGGTGGTGCACCACTGAAATTAGTTTTTTAGAATCCCTTCAAGATTTCCTGCAAACAAGAGAGCAGTGTGGCAGAGATGTGGGCCGAGGGTGAATGGGATTTCCGGTTTAGAAGAAATCTAGTGGGGGATCTTGTAGATGAGTGGCCGGAATTGATGAGTTTGTTAGAAAACATCTCCTTATTGGATAGAAGAGATAAAGTATCCTGGGCCTTAGAAAACTCTGGAAGATACACAACTAAATCTCTCTATAGAGCTTTGACCACCGGTGGGTTAGAGATGTCCAGATGATGACTATCTGGAAGAGTAATATACCATTAAAAGTTAAAAATTTTCTCTTGATGGCTTTGCATGATAGAATAAAATCTGTGGACCAATTGAAACACAAAAAGTGGGATGGTGATCCAAAATGCTTAATGTGTGGAGAACTTGAGACTACCAATCACATCTTGTTTCAATGCCCCCGCTGCTTTTGTTTGGGCTTTTCTAAGAGATTGCTTTGGGTGGTCTCAATCCCCAACAAGTTGTTCTGATTTTGTCTATGAGTTTATTCAAGATTGTAGAGGTATAAACAAAAAGACTTTGTTACACATATGTGCAGGGATCTTTAGGTGTTATGGAAGACTAGGAATGATGTTGTCTTTAACAAGAAGATAATGGCGTCCCCGAGCGTAGCAATCTACAAGACCATATCGCTGATCAAGTCGTGGATGCCCCTCTACAAGGAGAAAATGAAGCCGAAGATTAATGAGGCAATCTCATCTTGGCCGATGACTAAAGTTGCGAGCATGGAGTAACCTGTGAAGGGAGGAGAAGAAGATGCAGATCAGCACAGAAGAAAAATCAAAAAAGGTGCCAAAATTGATCATTTGTAATCTTGTTTTGCTTTGCTGATAAACTGTAACTAAGATGTGTGAAGTTTGTCCCTCGCTTGGTAGCGAGTTGGGATTTTCTGGTGGAGTTCTTTTACTGCAGAAGTATGGTTAAGAGTCTAGAGTTGGAGTAGAAAGGTTCTTTTCTAGAGGTGGGTTGTATGCTTCATTGTAAAACTGGTAACCCATCCCTTGGTCATGGGCGTTCATTAAGCTTTCAATAAAGCCAGGTGGAATGCCTTTGATCTAGAAAAAACGTCCATACTTTCCCTCTACCAACAGTTCCTTTCTCACTCCAGCCAAACGTCCATACTTTCGATTTGGAATAGATGTGTTGATTTTTCAGCATTTTGCAGTTTTGGTTCCTGCCCTGGCCGCGCAAACTAGCCAGGTCGAATCCTCAACCCAGCTAGAAAGGTTTCAGCACCTGGCCAAGATAGCTAGGCCACTCGACTAAGCCGGCCTAGGTCCAGCTAACCAGCCGACCCGGCTCCGGCCGGGCTCGGGACCCTACCGAGCCGGCTACCATACCGGTTGAGTGACCGGACAGGGCCAGTTGCCCCTTGGCTCCTCATTTGGTCATCTTGAGTCTGTTTTCTGCGTTGTTTGTTGTTGGAGTCTTTGTTTTTTTTTTTGACAACAAGAACTGTGGTGGAGATCCCCACAGCGAAAGCCATTTTCATTAATTTTACGAAACAAAAGGTAAAGGGTCTTACATGGAGGAATTAACTAAATGCATCTAACCATACACGAAGCTTGATCGAAGATCAGCTTTAAGTCTAACTAACTGAAGCAGGCATTGGCTCTTGAAATTTAAAGCACATCTATTGAGACTTGGATCATGCCGCTAAAATACTTTATCATTTCGAACCTTCCAAAGTTCCCAGGTAGCCACTAAGGACACCTCTGTAAAACATGGTATGTTATGCGTAAATTGAGGTGTTGCAGTCTTTGTTGTCGTACAGACATTTCAACACTCGTGTTTTCCACTGACTTGAACTCTCGTGGTTTGGGACCTTGAAGATTTCATTTTTGTGGTTTCCGTCTTGTGGTGATCCGCTGTATTCCGATGAAACATCCACCCTTCTCCAGTGTCCTGATCACCACGTCGTGCTGTTTGCTTCTTGGGGTGTGAGTTTGGTACAGAGGCTCAAAGTTTCAAAAGAAATTTGAAAGCTCCTATTCACCTCCCCCCCCCCCATGGTCTCCTATTTTAGTCCTTTAATTGTCGTCCGATACGTTGTAAATTATTTATACTCATTTATCACTACTTGTGGGAAATTCTGGTAGGTTCTTTTCGATAAATGTCCTTTCACGCGTATGAATATAGTCGTATGTATATTGCAATGAAGGTTTTCTCATGGGTACCATTTATATATCTATCACAATATAGTTGGTCCCAGAGGATGTGTCAGCTACGAGTGAGGATTCGTATGTCACCGTTCTAAGTTGGAACATGTCACTAGCTTTGGAATCCCTTCAAACGAGCCCAGGGAACAATCTGTCTCAACTAATAAAGCAGAGAGTAGATACGAGCTAGTCATAAGAGTAATAACTTAATATTTTTATTTTTAAAATCCACAGTAAATTTATACAACAAATTCTGAAAATAAAAATATATCATCCGATGATATCAAAACTTTAGGGGAAAATATTTAACAATCTTTGTTAGCTATATAAATAGTTTCAATCTCTTAATGCAATCGAAATGTAAAAAATCTAATTGTGCAATATTTATAAATGAAAATGTAAAAGAAAAACAAATTTAATATCTGCAACCCCGGTTGGGAATACCAACCGGGACTGGAAGTTTGTGACGTGGCATCTGTTTGGATGATGGGTTGCAGTCCTCTTTTGTTCCGGTTGGTGTTACCAACCGGGGCTAGAAGTGGGGAAATTAATACGGGGTGACTGACCGGGACTAAAGGTGCTGCTAGGGCAATCCTGGTTGGGAAATCTGGACAAAATGGGGTTTTCCAAGCGGGAGGAGAAACCCATCGTGCACTAGCTAGTGACATACAAGCGACAACATTGTCATCACATTGAAACCACACAAACGAGTCACGAACCGATTCTCGCACACGATCTACCAACTCTTCAATAAAGGAAGAATTGGCAACTCTACTAGGGTTGATGAAACCCGAGTCATCATGCAGCATCGACTTACACTGACAACAACACAGCTGCCACCAAAACCCAAAAGGTATTCAATGGAACCCTGACTACAAGACCATGGTTGCTACTATTCTTTCTTATGTTATACCAGAAAAGGTTCATCTACTTCGGCACTGGTGCTGCCCACCACAACAATGACAATATCAGGCTGTTATATACAATCGCAAGTGAGCTTGTACTCACACCCACGTAATTGTCAACCCAGAAAAGACGCCACTGACGATAGAATGACTTCTCTCACGGCGTAGTCCAGTACAAGATAAGGGATTAGCACCAGATACAAAAGCAGCCAAATGTACCACCACTGCAGGAACTACTATTCCTCACCGCTGACGGTACACGCGACTAGTTATTTTGGCAACACAACTTACCTCGCAAGATAACAATACAAGACAGAACAATGGGTCGACGCTGGAAAGCGTAGCCACGACAGCAGCACCTTAGGGGAAGGACATTGCAACAGCCAGCCATTCCTACTCTATGCTCCTCCACATCAACGCCTTCAGAACTATACAACCCCACCTCAAATAAACAGGCATCATCTCCTGTCACCGGATTCATCATGAGGAGCTTTTGTCAGAAAGGCCTCTTTCAATCCTCAGCACCACCGACTGACTCTAGTTTCATCGCATAGACGTGCCGATCGGGGAAGAGGGGAGTGTTGTAATAAGAATAACGAGCAGTCAATGAGCTGGCAAGAAATTGGGCCATCAGAAGGGCCCGACAGAGCATCAGAGGCATTGCCGGCTCAACAACAACCGACCGGCCCCGGAGGGAGGCACATATATGCACAACCCGCCGCCCATGTGCGCAACACTAAGGCGCCAACCCTAGCGCCACCGCCCCCAGCTGCCGCCGTCATCCCGGCTCCTCCGCTCCTCCATCCAATCTACGCCCTCTACGTGTCACCGGTGTGCCGGACCTCTTATACATGCAAACTTTAAATCGCAACTAGAGACTTTTCATGGACAAACAAAAATATAGAAACAAGTCAGCGAATAGTAGAAGGCACTGGTATAACATGAGGTCGAATTGCTACCCACACTATTTGTGCTATTTGGAACTCCAATTTTTGCTTTACTGACACACATGTTTTCTGGCTGTGTTTATAATTATTTTTATTGCATTTTCATGTAAATTTTATGGTGCAGTTTTCATGGATGAAATTGGTGAATGTGTGGAGTACATGAGGAGCCCTCGGATTCGTAGTTGACTGCAGACCAGGGGTAATTCTGCAACCTTTCTTGTGCTGATGATGGTAAACTATACTCATTTCTCGGCAAAAAGATCAGGTCCACCTGGGGGCTCATGGCAAACTCTGTCCTGTCAGCTCTGGACTCTGCTCTCTGCCCATTAGGTGGATTAATGATTATATCACATCATTGTAGACGACCACGTCACCTCCTGGGCGTTCCCGCATCAACATTAGTTTGGACCTTGATGAGAATACCTAAATACAATACGAGCGTCTGCTGCAGTCCACCTCAACGTCGGTGGTTTCCTCCAGCTTCTGGTGATTCAGGTTTGGCGACGTCGGTTGGTGTCGGCGATCTTCGTCGGCAGTGGATGCGGCCGGCTTCCTTTCTCGTAGAATATAGGTTGGACAATTGTCCTATGTATCCTTATTCAGTGTACTTGTATTTGGACGTGTTTATTTCTATTACTTAATACAGGTATACATTATCAAAAAAAAATATTTGATTGCCACCACCATTATGCAAGTTGAAATTTATTTCCATTTTGCCTCCTCATCACAGCAGACAATTGCTTCTTCCTAACTCCCGTAATTAAATCCCTCTGCCGCTAGATCAGAATAGCTTTTATGAGCCATTTGTTGAGTTAATTGCCGAAGATAATCCAGTAAATATAGGCATCGATTATGCATGGTGGGCTAGCCTGAGTGGAACGCATTTTACAATCAAAACAAAAGGTGTATTAATGGCACGAGTTTCATGTTGGTGGTATTCATTCTCTCCTCGGAACAACTCATCTATCTTGTGCAAAAGTTAGTTTTGCTCACCTCTTCGATTATGGACGCAGCATCTTCACGAGATAGTCATATGCACGGCGCTATGAAGGGCATGCAGCTGGCTCAAATGGGGAACCACCTCGTAGCCATGCCAGCAGTGGATCTGGGGAGCACCATGATATACCGCCATCGAGGAGATTGGTAGGCTTCCAGCCAACGGCGAGGAACTCTGTCACTCTGGCATCTAGGAACTGGCGCTCACACGCAGTTTGGTGGTGGGAGATGAAAGGTTTAGGAGGTAGGATGCGAATGGGGTCTTGTTTTTTCATGCCTAGTGCAGGCACAGTGCATGGAATCTGCTGCTCCGTCACGCATACCGGCCCTTCGTTCCTCAGATATTGGTATAGCTGAAATTTCCCAGTTGCCTTCAATTCCCAAGATACATGGCCTAGCACCATATTTCTTACACATTAGAACATCCTACCTCTCTTTGGTTAACTAGTGGTTGCATTTTGTCAAGTCACTTGCAGAATAGAAAGGGGTTTTTAGTAATATATATAGGGGAGTGCCACTGTGAAATTCGATTCAACATGCTCTCATTTGTGTACGAACATACGACAATCTTACTGTGAAGTGTATTACTACCAGAGTACCAGTACCTTATATAAATATCGACTTAGTGGGCACTGTTTTGGCCGGTGCTTCACTTTCCACTATAACACGCCTTCCTTTTGATTGTGTAGGTCGTCTCATTCTCATGTGTACGTGTATTTCCGTTTTGCTTCATATTCCCAATGACACCGCTGCGGCTGAGCAGCTTTTCCAACCCTGCTGTATGGACACTTTCTCTCCTCTATGCTTTGTGTAGACTTTGCTAGATGCTGGAACACTGTAGAGGTGACTGGATTGTTGAGGCCACCTTTTAAGGTAATGGTCAACCCACCTTTCAAGGACAGTAACAGAGCATGCCACTCAATTGAGCGCGGATTGGCCACAGAAACCCAAGAAATTATATTTCTTTAGCGCTCGCTGCAAAGAAAATTGGGTCACTTCTGCTGCAGCCTCGAGCATGTCCGCATCAGCAATAGAACAATAACTGCTTCTCTTTTTCACCAATGCCCAAATCAAACTTTGCTTTCAAAAGGAGTGCCGAAATGTATATATAAAAAAAACAGAAACCACTGTCAGGCTTTAAGTATCTTACTATTACTAATTAGAGGCTCCAACTCCATGAGACACTCTAGAAAAATAGATAAATTACTAGAAATTCTCACAAAAATTAGGAACATCCGGCCATCAATCTAATAGCCTCTAGCAATGATAGCCATCCGATCTATTCTACTTTCTGAAAAATTACCCACTATTGCCATTATGAAGACACCACAAAATAACCCCCTAAATATACATAAAATTTACTTGCTTGTGCCATTATGAAAATTATAATTATAAAAAAAGATAGATCACATTACAAATTATGCTACGAGGAATATTAATGCATAAAAAATATATATCCTACGGAAGAAAATATATTGTCCCGTACATCATGTTAACCTAGCTCTTGCACGGTTGGAATCCTGCTGCTGCCGCCGGCGCATCCTGCGGTCACATGGTGGAACTCCAGTGCGACGAGCTTATCTGTTCATCCTGTATGAGAACCATTCATGTAGACACGCATGCTATGTATGGACCATGGATGAGAGTATGATCAAGCTGCATGTAGAATTTCGCTCAGCTTGCCCTGTCCTGTATGTGTAGACACATACGAGATGACAATCATTTGGCAACAAAGAAGCCTACTTTGGGTGCACTGAAGCATGAAGGTGTTGCATGCTACTTTGGGTGCCCTGTCCTGCATGCTACTTTGGGTGCTGCCGCGTCATGGCTCATGACTTCATCTCTACTATAACTGAAATCTTCTAAAAGAGTGGGAAGCCTCAATCTCACCTCTGACCCCGCAGTCAGGCTTCCCACCGTCCCACTCACCCTCACCCAGGCCCTCACGTTGCGCCGACGCCGCGCACCCCTCTGCCACACGGTCGCCCCCTGCGGCCAGGGATCGATTCCCACAAGCAAACATCGAATACGGAAAAAAAACACAAAGAAGGGAACACATGATCTAATTTCAAATCGCGTCCCGTCCATCACGCCTGGATGTGCCTTCATCGTGAAGCTCTGCACCGCCAACGAGGCTACAATCCCATAGGAAGGCCGGTGGGCACCGTCTTGGGGACGCTACGGAGTCACTGCCTCACACCGGTGATGTGCAGCGCCGGCGCGTGGGTGTCGACGACGACGACCACGAGGAGGACAACGACGAGGAGCGGATCGAGATTGGACAACCCATGGCTAGGCGAGGCGAGGCCCGTGCGCTACTTCGCCACCTCCACGGAGTCCGCCAGGAGGGGAGCCGCTGCCTAGAGAGAAGCGCCACCGTGTGCTCGGCTGCCGCAGGCCAGTGCGACTCCGCCGTGCGCGCCGGTCGGGGAGCTGCGCTGAAGAGGAGCGCGCCCGCACCCGACGTGTTCTCGCTCACCATTGCGCCCTCTACGGCCGCGGCACTCCGAAGCCCCAAGATGCAGACAGCGGCGCTGACCTGTGATGATGCAACACGACACCACCGAGCTGCCCTGCCCATCTACTGGCTATGCAATTCACGAGTCTGTAGTGCATAGTGGATGGAATGCAATGGCAAGGTCAATAACCCCCTGATTTCCCTGTATGCTAAATTCAGTTTGCTTGATGATACCGTGCGGATCTGAGTCCATGTAGGTGCAAACCATTGTATCGTGGAATTCACTGATTGATGCATTTTGATGTTGTCATATAAGTTATCATAATGTCCATTCTTTTGTTGCAGCAGCAGGCGCACATTGGTTACAGCTGCTTTTCATGTATGATCTCTTCTTGCATATTTTTTGGGAGTCCGTTCATTTCTTTGTTAGTGCCTGATGTCTATCAAATCTGTATATACTATTATATTTAATATGGAATAATTTATTCTTAAGCAAATTGATTGCAAATTGTTGTGCAGATATGCTAATCACTACGTGACGCAAGTACTATAGGGGCGGCTGCCCACCGTCTGTAGGGGCGGTTGGGGCAGCCGCCCCTGTGCCACCGCTTTTACAGTGGTCCGCACTGTAGGGGCGGTTCAACACGAACCGCCCTTACAGTGCATTTTAAAAAAAAAAATTCGAAAAAAACTCAAAAATAATAGCAAAAATTTTTTTAAACCCAGGAAGGGCCCCCACCAGTCAACCACCATGCCACTCTATTCACACCATATTTTTTCGAGCATTTTCTGGAGTTTGCACTACCCCAGACCAACTCTCTCCTGACGGCATGCAGTACTCCCCTCGGTCTCCACCTCCCGTCACGCGCGTTTCTCTGTCCCTGACGTTGGCCACAAAACCGAAGCGAAAGACTCCTCACCATCAGGGACAGTCCAGACTCCCCCCGAAAAAACCCTTCCGCGCGCTCTAAGACTTGACATGGCCCACATGCCATAGAGGGGGGGCGAAAATAATGGCGCGGTGGAGGGGCGCTGGACGCGAAAGTTTCCCGAACCTTATCCTTTCACCGGACACTCTTCCCCCAAATTTCTTCCTCATCTCTCTACTCTCGTGCTCTCTCTCTCTCGACGGACGGCAGAGGAGCGCGGCGCAGCGCAGGCGAGGGCGCCGCTGCTGCGCGTCCGTGGGATCCGGTGAGGCAAGCCCCTTGTCCCCCTCCTCTATCCCCCTCTCATGGCTTCCCCTCTCGCTTCCCACACAAAGTGCCGGTCATGGGGGAGGATTTCGATGTGACAGATCCAGTGGCCATGAGCCGGCGAGATTCCAACGAAGGATGGCCCAACGAAGGCACGGCCGACACCGCATTCGCTTCGCCCAGATCCAGCGAGGTGAGCCCTTGTTCCTCCCCATGCAGGTCCATGGTGTTGCGGCCACGTCGGAATGCCCATGGAGGCATACGCTAGGATCCGGCAGATCCATGACATGGAGGTACCGCGAGTCCAGGACGCCCACGAGATTCATCTTCAATTTTCCCCATTCAATAGTTAAGTATGACCATATACGTGAGGGAAAAAAATCTTCTGCTTAATGATGTAGTAGTCTAGATTAAATTGATTTAGGTTATTTATTTACCCTTCTATAGAATGCTAGTACCAATGCTAGTACCCTGAATTTGGTTTGAATAAACCTTGCCTGTAACTGTAAGTGTGCATGCAAGAATACATCTTCTGTTCAGCTGCATTTTGTATATTCAGCAATATGTGATTTCTGCATAGTTATTTATTGTGCACTTTTGGTTCTAAAAGTACTTGGGAAACTATTTTCTGTAGTTGGAAGTAACAGGACTGAAAATTAGTGCATAGAAGAATTCATCAGTACTATTTGCAGTGAAACATGTGATTCTTTCAAGAATTGTTGTTACTAAAAAATGGAGTACTCAGTTTTTTTTTTTTTACTTTAGAGCCCACAGTACAAGTAATGGTCAACTCTTGCTAGCTAAGTGTTTTGATGTAGCCATGTTAACATATTCAATTTGTTATCTGTCAAAAAGAAACCATCAGCATCATCTCAACTCTTTAGGCTTGATACTAGATATACATAGGTAGATATCCAAGTATATTTGTGCATATTCTTTCTTTTTTAAGCTTACTTGTACTCTTGGTAATCTTGCTAATCTATGGTATGCGGATATTCACTTCTCTGCAGTCAGACCAGACCAGGATACAACGCACTTTTTGCAGGACTTTGTATACGTAGCAGTAAAGATCACTTGCTAATTGGTGAGGAAACGTTCTACCTGTTACTTCCTATCTTGTCCAGTGGCTAATGCTATGATGCTAATTGGAGAGCAAGATCTGGATTTCTTTAGTACTGAATTTCATGTTTTGCCTTAAGAGAAAATCACTTCCTGCATGTTATAGCTTGTTTTTTCCTGATCGATGCTAACAGTTCAGAAAACAAGATCAGCCCCATTTTACTGCAGTCTGAATCTTTTTAATTGTTTCACTTGATATCAGTTGTCATTGCTTACCTGTTGTGTTTTAATATAGTTTTCTCTCATTTCTTACTGTAACAGTGATCAGTGGATGTCTTCTTAATGCTAATGCTAATCTGTACGTTTTGGAACCAGGTAACCTCTTTCTTCTTCTTCTTCTTCATTTTTTATTGATTTAGGAATCAGGTATAAAGATGATATTCTCCAGTGATCTGATTAGGATGCAGTGTCTTTAGTGAAGGCATGTTTTTTAGTACAAATCAGTTATCTTGATGTAAAGGCATGTTCTACTAGATGTGCATCCAAATGTGAACTATCATTTGAAATGCAATTAGAAGATTCTACTTCTACACTTGCTGTGATTGTGCTAGTATAATCTGCTCAACTTTGAACTAGTCTCATGTCTTTTGTTTTGTTTTGAATGTAGAGAGGGACCAGAGCCGAATGGTTATTCAGTGAGCTACTGCATTGACGATCTAAGGGCTTGTTAGGAAGCAGTAGTTAAACTTTTATTTTCACATTTGTTGCACTGCAGCTTCACTCTTCTGATTTTATTTTTGCAAGACAACTAGAAAGTTGCTTTAGATTGAATGTAAAGACTAATGAAAGTAATATTTACCGCTTGTGTGGATGAAATGATTAAATGCTGTTATATGTACTGAGACTACCAAGTGTAAGATTTACTGTGTGGATGCATGATTAAATGAGTTTTGAATAACTGATGCGAAGGTTAAATGTGGGATTAATGCAAAGGTTAAATGTGGGATTAAGGATATGCAAGATCAGGTCCAACAGGCCTTTCCTGATGGCTGCAACCGACAGGAAAGCTTTGCACTTTTCCTGACGGGTTACAACCGACGGGGAAGGTTTTTTCCTGACGGGATGGGAAAAACCGACGTGGAAGACCTTTCCTGACGGTACTAGCCGTCAGAGATCAGTCCGTGACGGTTCACCGTCAGGGAAGATGGACTTTCCCACGACCTCACGCTCGCACGGTTCCTCCCTTTACCACTGCACTACACCATCACATGTGTCTCTATATAGTTTTAGTTCCCCACATATTGTACCCAACCGAAAGTATTTTGCTTATTTAAGGCCCTAAATGATATCAAATTAAAAAGTCATCAACTACAAACTTTCATATCTTTTCGAGATTTACACTTTCTGTTTAGAAAGTTTTTTCATCCGAGGTCATTTATAAAATTCAAATTTCAAATTTAAGAAACTAAAATGTAGGTTTCGCATGACTAGATGAAGTCAAATAAAAAGTTTTCAACTACAAAGTTTCATAACTTTTTGAGATGTACAAACTTCATATAGAAAGTTTTTCCATCCGATATCGTTTATAAAATTTGAATTTTAAATTTGAGAAACTAAAACGTAGGTTTCGCATGACTAGATAAAGTCAAATAAAAAAGTTTTCAACTACAAAGTTTCATAACTTCTTGAGATGTACAAACTTCATATAGAAAGTTTTTCCATCCGACATCGTTTATAAAATTTGAATTTTAAATTTTAGAAACTAAAACGTAGGTTTCGCATGACAAGATGAAGTCAAATCAAAAAGTTGTCAACTACAAAGTTTCATAACTTTTTGAGATGTACAAACTTTATATAGAAAGATTTTCCATCCGACATCATTTACAAAATTTGAAATTTTTTAAAACCGCTTATACACCTACAGACCACTGTAGGGGCGGCTCAATCACCAGCCGCCCTTACAGTGACCACTGTAAGGGCGGCTGGTGATTGAGCCGCCCTTATAGTGACCCTGACCACTGTAAGGGCGGCTCAATCACCAGCCGCCCTTACAGTGAAAGGAGAAGCGCTCCCATAGTGCTTTTTTCACGTAGTGAATCTTGTTGAACAAACCATCATCGAACAAATGCCCAACCATCCGGTGAATGTAATTACTGCTCAAACATTTATTTTCTATATTTCTTTGCTATATTTTTTTAACCCGTTTTTATTTCCACACTTATGTTTTTTATCTAGACGTACTGCCATTACGGATGTACTAGATCGTCGCTGACATCGTGGGCCACGACCAGAACACCATTGCCGTCGAAGGTCGGGCTCACGTTCAGCATCACCTGCATGCTGTCTCTGGTGAGCACACTCATGTTTAATTTCCCTTGGATAGGAGCAATTGATGTTAAAAAACCTTTATTTAATATTGTTTATTATGCAATTGCTTTTGGAGTAGCACATGTGAAACGGAAACTTGATTTGAGGATACCAAGAAGCGTGCTGCAAAAAGGTCTCAAAGGTGAACTTTTTTATTTTTCAGGCTATAACGAGGAACATTCTCTCAGCTGGATACAAGGAAATGCAGAAAAGTTTTGAGGATGGATCTATGGGTGGCAATACTATTGCATTTTGGATAAAAATATGACACACATTGTGAAAGCTTTGTCCGAAGCTTACAGGTTGCCTAATTTCTTTAGAAATCCCAAACAAAAAACTATTAGTGCTCATGTCTCGAGTATGTTGCGAGCTGACACACATCAGTTTGTTGCAGCTGATACATACAGTTTGCTCTGTCACCCCGCGTCTCAGCCTCACGTCAAAGACCTCCACATCAGGTATTGTATTCTCTCCTCTCGATCCCTAACAACCACACATAACACAGTTTGTGCTAGCTTGCTTGGGGATTCAATTCATGCTTCGATGCTCTTACTTTGACCAAAATTCTCATGGATTTTAGCTGGCCCCATCGACTTACCTGAGCGCGTGGAATGAACCTGCGTGCACCTTGTGTGTTTCATCGTTCAGTACAAGAACATTATAATTGGTTCAACTATGATTTCAGCATATTTTGATCCGGAGGAGGAATGAAGGACTACACATCTGATAGTTCTGAAAAATCTTCATCAGATACTGCTTTCAGCTGAATTGCTAATTCTATCTCTTCAACTAGGTACTTTAAAAGCGGCCCTGCTATCTTGAGAAGGATGTGGAGAGGAGGTTCAGCTATGCCTTAAGCAGAGAAGACATGGAGAACCAATACTTGGAAGACCTTCATAAACAACCAAGGGGCTGAGAGTTAGGATTTGCTTAGCCTTATATATGAATTTTTTTATATAAAAAGGTATGTATTTTATTTTTATGCTGCTATATGCCTTCTGTATGAATTTTTTCACAATTTAGAAACATGTTTTTTCATTCTGATTCATGCAGCTAATCTTGAAATTTTTCAGGCCTCTGGCCCATGTCTGGAAATGCAGATATTCATGTGTTTCTTTCATTTTAGTTAGGTATTTGTGACTCAAAAAGATGCTTTGTCCTCTCATACCAGGTACCCAATGGAGCACATGGAGTAGTTATCTAATTGGTCGGACTGTACCCTTAGAGCATCTCCAAGGGTTATGCATTTGGATTTGGCATTTACTAATTTGCATAAAACTCCTAAAAAACTCTCTCCAATGGTTATGCATTTAGCCTTTGCATTTTCATTAACTTGACATTTGGAGGGGGAGACTTGGTATATATGCCAAGCCCCTCGCGCTTGGCATTTGTCGCATGCGCTGCCTCCGACGTCCCCGTGTGCGACTCTCGCACCACACCACTCCACCCACGCTGCCTATTTTGAGTAATTGCCAAGTCAAAATTGCAAAATGGTTGGAGATGTCCTCTTTTATTCTTTTGCATTTTATTTTGAGAGTTGGCAAATGACTACAAATGCCAAAACAAAAATGCAAAACCCTTGGAGATGCTCTTATAGATAGAGGAATTAATGGGTAAGAGTTGTTATACAACTGTTTGGCAGCACCAAATTTTTCTAGAAGAACTAGTTGCTGTGGTTACTAAATTTTAGTTATAGCAGTGTCTTATGCTATGGTTCTTTACAAGAACCTACCAAACCAGGAAGTGATGCAAAGGGATTAGATTTGTTTATTTCTAGCGTCCTCACTTACCTTATAGCGTTTTTAGATTTCAGATTCTGTCTTTGGGCAACTGACGCCCACCGCGCATCGAGAGACCACTATCATTTCTTTAATTTCTTGAGAACATGACAAAGGTTTTACAAACCACTAGTGTCGGTGTTTCGTACCCCGGGGGGTGCCACACCAACAAGTAAATTTCTAAGCTTGCTCTCTAATCCGAATGGTGATGCAAGAAGAACACAAGATTTTTATCTTGGTTCGGGCAAAAGAAGGCCCTACGTCCAGCTAGCGGGGGGAGGAAGACTTGTATTATCCTGCACCGAAGTGCTTGTACAGGGGTGAGTACAAGAGTGTCCTGAGACTTAGCGTGTGGAATATGTGTGTATTGTGAGCATGAGAACCTTTTTTCTAAACTATGCCCTGGCGCCCCCTTTTATAGGCCAAGGGGAGGCTCAGGATCACATGATAACTAGGGCGATCGTAGGCGTGACGTCGAGGTACGGTCGTCCCGTCAAATCGTTGAGACTGTGGAGGCGGCCTTTGGTCTGGTTCGAGCCTGCGGTTCATGCTTTTACCCGGTTCGAGCCTGTAGCAGCGTGGGCAATGATGTCCTGCCTGTCCTTTCCTGACGCGAGCTGGCGTAATCGAGGCGTGGGTGATGATGGCCTGCCTGGGAACCCCGTCGAGTGGCCGTCGAGGTGGGTTGGACGGGTCACTGCGCACCCCGTACGCCGGTCACATCCGCCATCATTCCTCGAGCGGCTGGAGATCGCCTCGAGGGGTCGAGGATCCGCTCGACGAGACTAAGCAGCAGATTTGGTGGTACGAAGAGTTGACAATGGTGTTTTGAGGGGGTTCCGTATGCGGCACAGTGTGCGGCGTGGTGTCACAGTGGCGCCTACCATCCTCGAATCCGGGGTATGGGCAGCGTAATGGTGGAAGCGACCGATGTACGATCCACTGTTAGGAGCCCTGTAGCCATGGAGTTAGGTGGAGTTGGTATACTGCGACACTGTTTCGAGCCCTGTAGCCATGTGGGCGCTCTGGAAAGGTAATCATGGAAAGCGGGTTCGAGTGGTTGCTCGCTCGAGCGGTTTCCGCCACCGTCTCGAGCGGTCGTTCGCTCGAGCGGTTTCCGTCACTTTTCCTCGAGCGGGCGAGCGGGTGCGTCTCGAGTTAGCGGGTTTTGTGGTTTTATGGGCCTGGTCGTGGGCCGGCCCAGTACGTGGCGTGGAGGAGAATTGGGAATTTCTTTAGCTGGCTTTTGGGATTAGGGGGAAGCAAAGCGGGGTTTGCTTACCTCTAAACCTCTTGATTTAGGACCCCCTAATCTAGGTACCCGACAGTAGCCCCCGAGCCCTTGCTTGATTGTGAAGAACTTCAGGCAAGAGATCATGAAGTGGAGTTGAAGTACCTAGATTTAGAGTTGTGTTTACCTTGTTTCGAGGGGTCGTTCCCTCCTCTTTCCGTGGGGGGCGCGCGAGACGTTACCAGAGGCCCCCCACGAACGTCCCGAGGCCCCAGAGGAATGGGGAATTCCTCTGGGGGCTTTGAATGAGTTGTTTCGAGTGAGGTTATTGTTAACTGGAGTTGTAGCGCTCGTAGTGGGGGGTTCCTCTCGATTTCTCGAGCCCCCGAGTACTTCCTGTTCTTCCCTTGTCGAGAGGTGTTGCACATGTGACTCGAGCACCCGAGCCTCGGAAGGCTGGCCGTAGTCGTAATCTAATTTCTCGCTAGATCTCTTGGATTAGATCCAAGTGGTGGGAGGATTGGCAATACCCGCGGTCGAGCGAGCGCCACGCCACCCCGTGAGCTGGTAACGGGGAATCCAAGTGAGAGTCCGCCTCCTTTCGAGGGGAGACGGCATCGAGGCCCGGGGGCGCTCTCATTAGAGCTGGGTGCATAGCTTTTTAGAGGACCAGCCCTGTTCGAGAGGTCGGCGGCTCGAGTACCTCCTGTCGACGGGATCTCTTAAAAGCTTGGCACCCTGCCTTGGATGTGTCTCTGGGATTCGAGAGTTCATTCTCGAGCGGGACCTTTTGAGGGTTCCTTCCCAGAGGCACCCCTAACTCGGGTGCTCAAGGGCGGCTGTTCGAACCCGTTCGTGGGTCACCCTCCACTCCCTCGAGTCTTACAGGTGGGACCGGAGTCCTGGTTATCTTACTGTGTAAGGAACTGCCTGACGAGACGTCCCATCGCTGCGCTGATCGAGGGGGAATCCGTCCGTTGGTGGCGCGCCTTTTTAGGCGGAAACCGGCGCGTCATGATGGTTGCGGGCTGGCGACGGTTCAGTCCCTCCTCGCGACGCGCCCCCCTGTGAGTGGAGGTAGGTGGCAGTTGGCAGACAAATTAATGCGGTTACCGTTTCTCGGCGAGTCCGTTGGGGCCGCCCGACCGTCGGATGGTGCGATCTAGGCCCTTGGATGCGTCCGACGCCGATCGGCTCGGACTTTATAAATTCGGAGGAGGGGCTCCCGGTTCCCTTCCTTTGCATTCTTCGCCTTCTTCTCTTCTGCCGCCACCAGTTGCGTTTGCATCCAGCCCTAAGCGCCATCATCGCCGCCGTCGCCGCGCCCATCTCGCATCAGCTGGAGGGGTTGAGGAGAAGAAAGGAGAGCGTCTGAGTGTGCGCGTCGCCGGAATCGCCGTCTTTTACGCCTTGCGCCGCCGTTCTCTTCGCCTCGCGCCGCCTCCACTTCTTCGGGTTTCGCCACCGCCGCCGCCATCGTCATGGGGAAGAAGCGCGGCCAAGGGTGCAGCCAAGCCACCGGGGGCAGCAAGGCCGCCAGCAAGGGCGCCGCCGGCAAGGAGCCCACCAAGGCTCTTGTGCTGGTGGTGATGTACCCGGCGCTCCCGTGGCCTCGGTCTACGGTGATCGAGGCGGACCTAGTGGGTCTCGTCAACGAGGGGCTGCTCCCCCCCAATCCGCCGGAGGGGCCGCCAGAGTGGCTGGTGCCGGAGCCCGCCCACCGCGAGCCCGTCGTGCCGGAGGGCTATGTGCTGAGTTTTGTCAGATTCCACCGGCGGGGGCTCGGGGCGCGCCTGAGTCGCTTCATGCGGGCGCTTCCGCATCACTTCGGGGTGGAGTTGCAACAATTCAACCCCAACTCCATCTCCCACGCCGCCAGCTTCGTCGGCGTCTACGAGGGGTACTTGGGGATGGTGCCGCAGTGGGACTTCTTCGTCCACATCTTCAAGGCGACGCTGTTCACCTTGGCGGTGAGCGGGGACGACAACGACGACGAGGAGAAGGAGAAGGTGAACGCCCGCCGCTACGTTTGAGCGGGTTCTTGCACGCTCGGCTTGAAGAGGCGGGAGAACTGGCTGCCCGGTACGTGGACGACGAATAATGCCGGGTGGACCTCGGAATGGTTCTACCTCCGCAATGAGGGGAACCATTTCCCGGAGTATACCGGCAAGGTGTTGACCGAGCCCAATCACAATTGGGGCTACGGCAACCCGAGCAAGCTCCACCCCCGTAACAACCCCCTCACCGACGCCATGGACGTGCTCCGCCGTCGGAGGGCCGGCGACATTTTCTTCAACCTCTCTCACGTCGTTGCGGGGTTCCACCTCCGCCGGGTGCTCCCGCTTGCCGATCGCCAGCTGCGGCTGGACCAGATGACGGAGGATGCCGACCCCTGGCGCTCGAGGCCAGTAGGATGTCGAGCCAGCCTCTCCCGGCCGCCACGGTCGCGCGAGTGCGCGAGGCGATCGAGGGCGGCAGGAGCTTTGGGGAGAATCAGGTCGACCTCTTCCCCATGCGCCCGGACGTCGACTTGCTCGGCTACGTACGTTCTCCTCGAGACCTTTCTTATTGTTGATTTTGTTTTTTCTCCAGTTTGCGTCCATCTTATCGAGGTGTGTCCCCACAGGAGATCATCGACCACGTGGATTCGGTGCCCCCGGTGAAGGAGGATGCGCCCGACATGAGGTGAGACGCCTTAGATCTGTTCGAGAACACGCAACAGCGCTCTCGAGAAAAGAGGAGAAGGTGAAAAAGGCCGCCGCGCTGGAGGAGAAGGAGAAGCGCAAGGCCAGGCGCCGCCGGGAGCGGATGATGCGTCTGAGGGCAGACCCAAATGACTGGAGTCCCAGCTTGGAGTCGACTGATGACGAGGAGGTGGAGGAGGATGAGGAGGGCGACGAGGCGACTGACAGCAACGACGCCATCGCCGCTCGAGCCCTGACACTTCCTCAATCTCGCATGCAGGAAGTATCCCTGGCGCCACCTCGCCTCGAGCTACGTGGGGACCCATCGCTGACTCGAGCGGGCCAGCGGGAGGGGTCGTCCCACCAACCTGGCAGCGACACTCGAGCACCATCTCCATCCCGGCGGGAGTCTTCCTCCCGTCAGCAAGTTTCAACATCGGGCGCGCGCACCCGGCAGCACAGGCTCCTTCTGGTGGTCGCTGACCTGAGCAGGCCCTGTTGACGGTCGTTAAGTATCAATTTTATACCGTCAACGCAGCAAGAGAAAGGACTAATATGAGTTCACCTATTAGATATAGGGGTTACACTGACAGAATTCTACGAGTTTTGGTGATTGTCTATTTCTGCAGGGGGTTATCGAAAGAGAACCAAAGGAGGCCCACATGTCATGATTACATAGAGATAAAGACCGAACGGGTAAAATTGTATAATCTAGAAGACTCCGTAAGGCAAACCCCGGAAGCCGGGGCCCACCGGGGTGGTGGCCACCGCCGACCAGTGGGGAGTCGGCCGACTCCCACCTCCACCAATCAGTGGAGTCTCGTGGATCCCGCTCCACCGCCTTTGAGGATGAATAATTATCGTCCATTTAGGTCGGTTTGATCCGAGGGTCAGGGTTCATCCTAGGGGGCTATATATTCGAGCCCCGTGCCCCGGGTGAAACCCTAATTCATTCAAGAGTTCATTCTCTCATCAGAATTCGAGAAGCCAGAGCCACCATCTCAATTAGAGCTCCATAGTTTAGTAGCATAGCTACATAGGAATAGATCTAGAGGGAATCAAGCCTAGCTTGGAGTCCGGATCTGTCGGAGTTCTTGGTAATTCCCCTCTACATTCTTGTATTATTCATCATTGTTCGTGATACTATGAGTAGTACTTTATTCTAGGAAAAAGTCCAATTTACTACCTTCATGTATACACTAGGTCCGGATCACCCCCTAAAGTAACAAAAGGTTTACTTAACCCCCTTCTTTTACTAAACCGGATCAAATTTCACCTTTAGTGCGTACGCAAAACCAAAACCGCTGACTTGGCCGGTTTTATTTTTTTTTACAACGTGACACCTCACCGCATGCATTATATGGCGAGTATGCATGTTAGGGTAGAATCCCTTCGTATTAGCACCTTCCTTTAGCACGCCGGCGGCTGCCCTCGTCTTCCGGTTATGCAAGATGATGGATCTAATATGCTTGCTTAGAGCAACTCGAAGACCATTCATATGAAAAAGTAGTAGTTATTGTCAAGCCAAGAACACATTAGTCTGTTTTTATGTCAAATGTTGCTTACGTATTTGCTCGTATTTTGGAAATGGTCCAAGTAAACATTGTGAGATTTTTTATGCTTTAAAGTTATCGTTATCTTCACTTCATTTTTTTATGCTATAAAGTTATCATTACCTTCACTTTAGATTATTTTTCCGTGTCAAACTATTTAATAATGGACAAATACATGATGCGTAGTATAGCCGAGGGGCTTTTCTGAACCAAAACATGCATAATTGCCACGTAACATAGCTGACGTGTCAACCGTAGTAAAAAAACCGTCCGTCAGCAAGTTTTCTTTGGCGGCGCTAAAGGTGAAATTTGATCTCGGTTTAGCAAATGGAGGGGTTAAGTAAACCTTTTGTTACTTTAGGGGGTGATCCGGACCTAGTGTATACATGGAGGTAGTAAATTGAACTTTTTCCTTTATTCTATTCTATTATATCGGACTTGACTTTACTCTATTTGATTATGTTCTCAATTATATCGTTCTTAGTTTACTTTGATTATATGTTTAGCATAGTTGGACTAGAATTATGTTTATGCATAGGATCGTATAGCGCTTACTCATTAGGCCAATGGGTGAGTGGTAGATATTGTGTAGGCATGGTGCCTATACCGTATTTATCTCGCGATTGCACCCTATATTCCGGATCGTGAGGTAGATCGTGGGAGTGATGTGATCCCGTTGAGTCCTTTGTAGCCCTTCTCCCGAGTATAGGTCTAGCGTAACAAACCTATTACATTGAAGTCATTGCTATGTCTCTTGTCTTCTCGGTAATATCACTATGCATAGATGTAACCTTTTCCCTCCATGATTGCTAGATGTTCTTGCACTAATCATTGTATGCTTTGACTTTATAGTTAGAATAACATAGGATTATACCCTAGATCGTCCTAGTCTATGCTAGTGTTATAAGCTTAGAGTGCTAAGTTGAGATGGCTTATTACTATTATTTTATGTGGCTAAATGCTCTCATTTATCTTATGTCATTTATCATTCATTTCTATATTTTATGTGACACTTACCCCGTATGAGATGATCGATACGACAAGGTTAAGCTCTCCATTATAGCACGTGCATTGCTCATCACTCATTATCCAAGGCATTCCCTTCCCAAAGGGTAAAAATATAAATAACGATACCTGGATTACTCCCGGTTAAAATGCTACGATGATATATTCTCGTGCGCTTGCGGAACCTTCTTTATTTCAGTTGCACTTAATAGACATCAACAAGCATTTTTGGCGCCGTTGTCGGGGAAGGTTGAAAGCCAATGGATAATGAGCAGCATTGCACTACATAATGAGATTGAGCACTGTCACCATTCTCTACTCATACAGCCTTACCCTTGTCTTTCGTCTATTTTATATCTTATGCAGGGTAATGTATGAAAAAGACAATTCTTCCTGATAACTATATTGACAATCCAGAAGCTTTATTCAGGAAGGACAGAAGCAAGTTGAAAAAGACCAATCAATCATCATCAACTCAACTTGGAAGTTTGTCGGAAGCAGAAAGTCAACCTTTCGTTCGAGACTTGACACCAGCGTTTGAAGCCATGGCGAACAAGTCACTTCGCGAGTTCTCAGCTCCAACTACGGACAACATTCGTACTGGACCAGCTGCGGACATTGAAGGAGCTTTTGAGCTCAAGCCTGCGCTAATCAACATGGTGCAAGCAAGCCAGTTCTGTGGGAAGGCCCATGAAGATGCTAGTGCTCATCTCCAACACTTTCTGGAGATATGTAGCACATTCACTATCAAGGATGTCCCCAGAGATGCTATACTACTTCGCCTCTTCCCATTCTCACTCTTGGGGAGAGCGAAGCAAAGGGTTCTACGCCAATAAAGAGAAGAATCCTACGTGGGCACTATGTTCCACCAATTTCTTGGCGAAGTTTTTCCCCATGGGCAAGACAAATGCTCTTCGTGGGAAGATATCAAGCTTTCAAAGAACACCATGATGAGACTGTCCCGAAGCTTGGGAGCGCTTTCAAGATTACATCCTCGAGTGTCCTCATCATGGCATGGAGAATTGGCCGCTTATGCAGACATTCTACCATGGGCTTAGCAACAAGACACGTGAGACGATGGATGCCGCTGCTGGAGGTGCATTCTTATCACTCACTATTCCTCAAGCCACAAACTCTTGTGGAGAAGATGGCATCCAACCAAGGTTGGAGTGAAGAAAGAACTTCGAGACCCGCAAGAGAGGTGGAGGAATGCACCAGGTGAAAGAGGTAGACATGCTTTGTCTGCCAAAATGGATTTGCTAATGAAGAGGCTCGATGAGAGAGCCCCGCAGAAGAAAGAAGTCATGCATATACATGATGCTCGCATGACATGTGAAGAGTGTGGAGAGACTGGGCACACAGGTGCTAACTGCCCAGAGCCGAAGGAGGATGTGAACTACCTCAACAACTACAACAACAATAATTACTACCTATTTTCAAAAAAAACAATAATTACTACCGTCCTCGGCGAGAATCAAGGTTGGAATCAACAGAGGCCTAACTACTCGTGCAATTATTCGTGCAATTATCAAGGTAACAACTCCTCCTACAATAATTACAACCAAATTAGCCGCCTTTGAGAGAGTTAGTGCTAAATCAAGGCAAGATGATGGACAATCTGTCCAAGAAGCCGACATCAAATGACAAAGTCCTAGAGACACTCAAAGCAACAGGATGGATGGCTTTTCCAATGCCATCAAGAGTCACTCAGCTTCAACAAGATACTTGAGTCGCGGTACAACGCTTGTTAACCTTGCTCCTTCCATTGGCCAAGGTAAACCGGGCAGACAACCCGAAAAGCTCGAGACCGCAAATCTTGTTGATATATAGAAGATAGCCGGAGTGATCCATCGAAGGGGTCATGGATAGACTCAACTCTGCCAATCAAGAAGGGCGATCCAGGGAGACCAGTCATTCCGATCTCCATTGGAAGTACTAACTTTAATGAGGCAATCTGTGATTTCGGTGCAAGCATCAACATCATGCCAAGAGTGATATATGAGAAGCTATTCAGATGCCCCTTAGCATACACAACCATGTGCTTACAGCTTGCAGATTAGTCACTCCGTGTCCCTTTGGGAGTACTTGAAGACATATGTGTACGAGTAGGCAACTCGTATGTTCCAAACAGACTTCGTGGTAGTGGATACGGGCGGTGATGAAAGGTCCCCTATCATTCTGGGACGACCATTCTTGAACACCGCCGGAGCCATCATGTATGCCAACACCGCCAAGATCATCTTCAACATCAAGGGCAAAAGAGAAACCTTCTTCTTCAAGAACGCAGTGCATAGTTCCCAAAGACATCCTCATCAGCGAACAGGAGAAGAAGAAGAATCCAGCTAAGAAGAGCAAGAACAAGAATAAGAAGACCAAGAAGACGGAGACGTGAGGATGGTCACCGCAGTCCACAAGGAGCATGACCACTTACTCAGTCCCCACGTCCGATCAAGAAGGATGACCCAGTGTCCCAACCATTCAATGCTCCATCAACGAAGCTCTTTCAATAAAGCCGCCTGTGACACCGGATCGCGCGTCAACATCATGGCCAAGGTAACCTATGAGTATCTATATGGAACTATGCCTTTGGAGCCCACCTATGCACAAACTGCAAATGGCGGATCGTACATTCCGCTTCGTCGAAGGAGAAGTGAAGGATGTCCTCATCCGATAGATGACCACTATGTCCCTACAGACTTCCTAGTCATTGACATGGGAGATGACTACGATCCTCCAATCATCCTAGGAAGACCATTCCTGAACACCACCAGAGCTATCATCTATATTGGAACAGGAGAGATCCATTTCCACTTTCCCACTGAGAAGGTACGCCGCTACTTCAACAATAGTTACATAATCACTGAAGAGCCCAAGAAGAACAGAGCAAGGAGAAGGCAGCGTACCCGTCGCCAGAACAAGAAGAACATCACTAAAGATGGATGGGCTGACTATGAGGGAGAAGTATTCAGATATGAAGATCGGTACCTAGAAGAGAAGAACATTGTAGAAGAACCTGAAGAGGTGCTGCCATCAGAAGAAAACCAAGTGGTCCAAGAAACTTCCTCCTCAAGGTCATCCTCTCCAACAAAGAAGGTGTGGAAAGTAAAAGTAAAATCGAATCAATTCCTACACACGAGGCGACATCATCCGAGGCGCCACCAATGCGCCCTTGAAAAATGAGCGAACATGACAAGTCCCGTTCGGAGGACTTAAAACCACCGAACGCCGCGCCAAGAGGTAACTTGGTATTTATCAAAGATTACTTTTCAGCATTATATTTTTACCTTAGCATATCTATTTTCCTACTTGCATCTTATTTGCATCTTTACTCTTTTATCTCCGCATTTGAAAAGAAAATAAAGATGTTGTGCATTTGCATCCGAAAATCTTCAAGCCCCATGTGGATAATCATTCACCGTGGTGGCACAAAAATACTTTCTTAGCATATTTATTTTCCCCGTCTCGCATTCCTTAAATAATAAAAAGATAAAAATATTTCTTGTGATCCCGTTAGAACAAGTTTAAGTTAGGAAAGTTCTAGACAACCAAGGCCTAGAGGTTTTATCACTAACGCTTAATTAGTTCCACAAGCTTTGTTGTCTATTTTGAGCTTCACGTAACATCAAGGATCAAGAAGAGCTAACAAGCGAAAGGACACCCAAATCCCCCGTCGGAGTGCCGCCCGCGACAATTGAATGCCGTCTCCAACAAAGAACTATCTACAACACTCCCGGAGGACTAGAACGTCTTCGGCCTGCACGCCAACATCGCCAGACTATGTCAACATCCAGCTTGGGGGAGAGCATCCCCGTGTACCAAGCTAAGTGTCTCCAACTTATCTATTTATGCTTTATTAAAGTATGCTTTGTTAAAACAACTAAAAAAGATGCATAACCATAGAAACCCGAGAAAGATTTTTTTATTTATCTTTTTTACTTTTGGAGAGCTCTTGCAATCTGTCTTTAAATGTGATCCCTAGAATAAACTCTATATGGAGATGATGAATAGTTGCTCTGCCGTAATTCCTTTTCAAAGTACCTAGTTTTCAACCTTGCACTCTCCCGAGTTTTGGACACAACTGTTTAGATTTGAGATTTGCTTTGAACCTGAAACTTGTGGGTAGCAAACACTTGATCTAAGTCTAGGTGGTTGACGAGTATGATATGGGAAGGTTTTGAGCTGTTGTCCATCTTGTTCCTAGAGATACTAGAGTTCTGGAGAATTTATCTGTGAAAATATTAAATTCTTGCATGATGAGTTCCTTTATGATGAGAGTTCAAATTCCTACCACAGCCATATATTCATGCTTACTAGATTAGGAAAACCCATCTGTTTATATAGATCATATTGTAGGTTTGAGTGTAGACTTTATAGGCATTGAGTGTGGTTATGCTGTGGACCCATAAGGAATCAGTCATGCAGTTAAAGTCAATACTATGTGCTCTCCATCCATTGATCTATGCTACTTCTGTCCTCAGAAGAATGCACCCATTTTATAAATGTTACATTCATTCTGTGCTACTTTTGTTCCTCGAAGTACCACCCACATATAGATCTATATCCACCACATATTGTGCTATCTCTACCCTGGAGATACGCACTTATGCTGCTCCTACCCTAGGAGTACGCATTCCCCACATATTGTGCTGTCTCTACCCTAGAGATACGCACTTATGCTGCTCCTACACTGGGAGTACGCATCCATCCATTCATCCATCCACATATACATACGCCATTCATTTTACATCATCCAAAAAAGGTTCTACTCCTATTCTGGGAGTGAACATCTAGAAATAATCATCGCCGTCCTATTTGCCTACATAAAAGCTCCAGTTATTATCATTGCAAGTTATACACTCCCTGTGCTAAAGTTTCATTTTCAGAGGTTTGGTTGCTCTAAAAAAAAAAAGAAGAAGAGAGAAAAGAAGAAAGAAAGGAAAAGAAAGAGTAGCCAAGTCCTTCCATTCAAGAAGTTTCAAGGTTTCCGAATAAAGGGAGTCATGTTATCCCCAAAGGAGCAAGTGTAGAAGTAGATGTTCACCAGTTGAGTACCCCTCATAATCATTTCCTCATCATCATCATCCTATCATCATCTCATCCATTCCACTTCCTCATTCACATGCACATATGACTTTATTATTATTTTAGTTCCTAATGGATCCATGTCTTAACTGTGCAATATATGCAAGTGAGTTTGAGTGTCTCCCCACCTATGAGCTCCATATAAGCCTATTAGAAGTAGGGTGAGAGAGAGAAGGCACTTTCCACTATGCCTTAGTTCCACAAATACCACATATTTTGAGAGAAGAGAGAAGGCATACACTACTCATGCCTTAGAGAGGATCCAGAAATACCACAAATGAGAGACCTGAAAGGTTCATACAAGGAACTCTGAGTTTTATTTCAAACCTTGCAAAAACTCCGGGATAATAGTTGATCAAAGAGCGAGAAACATGGCGCTTGACTTGACCATTCTATCTTTCAACTACTCAAGACCCAAGTGACGGTTACAAGCCCCATGGTGAAAGGTAATATGAGTGAGTTTTGAGTCAGAATAGTTCACTCTAATCCGGAGGAGAGTTCTTGTTTGAACGCATGTGTACTTGTGAGGAGTGAAAGTATTGTAGCAACTCCGATCCATCATTGAGTCTATCTTTGCTCGGGACGAGCAAAAGGTAAGCTTGGGGGAGTTTGTTGACGGTCGTTAAGTATCAATTTTATACCGTCAATGCAGCAAGAGAAAGGACTAATATGAGTTCACCTATTAGATATAGGGGTTACACCGATGTAATTCCACGAGTTTTGGTGATCGTCTATTTCTGCAGGGGGTTATCGAAAGAGAACCAAAGGAGGCCCACATGTCATGATTACATAGAGATAAAGACCGAACGGGTAAAATTGTATAATCTAGAAGACTCCTTAAGGCAAACCCCGGAAGCTGGGGCCCACTGGCGGGGTGGCCGGTCGGCCGACCCGGGGGAGTCGGCCGACTCCCCACCTCCACCAATCGTGGAGTCTCGTGGATCCCCGCCTCCACCGCCTTTGAGGATGAATAATTATCGTCCATTTAGGTCGGTTTGATCCGAGGGCCGTGGTTCATCCTAGGGGCTATATATTCGTAGCCCTGTGCCCCGGGTGAAACCCTAATTCATTCAAGAGTTCATTCTCTCATCGACCGTAGAAGCCGAGCCACCATCTCAATTAGAGCTCCATAGTTTAGTAGCATAGCTACATAGGAATAGATCTAGAGGGAATCAAGCCTAGCTTGGAGTCCGGATCTGTCGGAGTTCTTGGTAATTCCCCTCTACATTCTTGTATTATTCATCATTGTTCGTGATACTATGAGTAGTACTTTATTCTATTCTATTATATCGACTTGACTTTACTCTATTTGATTATGTTCTCAATTATATCGTTCTTAGTTTACTTTGATTATATGTTTAGCATAGTTGGACTAGAATTATGTTTATGCATAGGATCGTATAGCGCTTACTCATTAGGCCAATGGGTGAGTGGTAGATATTGTGTAGGCATGGTGCCTATACCGTATTTATCTCGATTGCACCCTATATTCCGGATCGTGAGGTAGATCGCGGGAGTGACACCCCGTTGAGTCCTTTGTAGCCCTTCTCCCGAGTATAGGTCTAGCGTAACAAACCTATTACATTGAAGTCATTGCTATGTCTCTTGTCTTCTCTGGTAATATCACTATGCATAGATGAAACCTTTTGCCGCCATGATTGCTAGATGTTCTTGCACTAATCATTGTATGCTTTGACTTTATAGTTAGAATAACATAGGATTATACCCTAGATCGTCCTAGTCCATGCTATTGTTATAAGCTTAGAGTGCTAAGTTGAGATGGCTTATTACTATTATTTTATGTGGCTAAATGCTCTCATTTATCTTATGTCATTTATCATTCATTTCTATATTTTATGTGACACTTACCCCGTATGAGATGATCGATACGTACAAGGTTAAGCTCTCCATTATAGCATGTGCATTGCTCATCACTCATTATCCAAAGGCATTCCCTTCCCAAAGGGTAAAAATATAAATAACGATACCTGGATTACTCCCCGGTTAAAATGCTACGATGATATATTCTGTGCGCTTGCGGAACCTTCTTTATTTCAGTTGCACTTAATAGACATCAACAGGCCCCGACACACCGGACTCAGGAACCCGCAAGGGATTCCACGCGGGACCCGGCCAAGGAGCCGGCTGGAGTGGGCAAGGCCGTCCAGGCCACAAGGTCCCCGAGCACCTCGAGCCGAGCCACTGACGCTCGGAAGCCCCCGAGTGGCTCGAGTGACACGGCCGTGGCTCGAAAGCCCCCGAGCGGCTTGAGGAAATCGGGGCCGGCCACCAACCCCCTTGGTGGCTCGAGTGGTTCCACCGCAGGTGCGGCAGTGAGGTAAGTTTTGCGTCATGCCCCCTCTTGATGTTATTATTCCGTTCATGAGTTTCTGTCATCATCATCCTCCCTTTTCATTTTCTTTTAGGACCAAGCGCGTCCTGCCGTCACTCCCTCCCATCCTGCCTTCGAAGAGGCTGAAGGTTGCAGGAGGGTCGAGCGGAACCTCGTCCGCCTCAGGTGGTGTGACCCTTCCTTGTACTACTCCAATTTGGTTGGCGCAAGCCCGAGAGGCGATCGAGCGCGGGAAGCAGATGGCGGCTGCGTCTCGTGCAGGTGCCGGGGCCGCGACTGCGACAGGGGGGGAGAAGGCCGCCACCACCATCACCGCCTCGTGTGGCGTCCCGCTCGAGAAGCCGTCGTCAGCCGTGCAAGGTGAAGCAGCGGCCGGTCACCAGGAGGTGGTGGCCGAGACAGCGGAGATCGGGGCAACGGTTGCCGTCCCGCAGGCGGGGGCAGGGTCAGAGCATCAGCCGATCACCCTCGGGGACGAGAGCTCGAGCCCGGGTTCCTGCGACCGAGCCCCCGGCGCCTCGACCAAGTCGTGGCCTAAAGGCCTACGCCAGCTCGAAGAGCAGCGCAAGGAGAAGGGGGAGGAGGAAGTGAGCTCCGCGGCCACCGATTGACCGGTGGGCGACGTGGAGATGCAGGAGTCGGGCCAAGTGCCTGAGCCTCACCCAGACTGGGCACCAACTCCTCCTCGTGATGTGGAGGTTGGCCCTCTCGCCAAGCCGCATACCGAGGTGCCCCAACCGCTGCCGGTCGAGCAGGGGGAAGCCCGAGTCGCGGCGCAAGAGGAGACGACAGAGGAGCACCCTGCCGCCGCGCAGGAAGGGGAGGAGGGCGCTACTGCGCAAGGGGTGGAGCAGCCTAAGGAGCTTTCCATGGTGGTGTACCAAGCACCGCCACATCCGCTGTAGCCGGGGGAGGTCGTGGTGCCCCGTCTCGTGCCCCACTCAACGACGGGCGAGGTGGAGCACATCACCATGTACCAGGCTGACGCCGGGGAGGAGGCGCAGAGGAAGCATGAGGCGGCCGAGGTGGTCGACAGCCATATGCGGGCGCTTGGCTTTGGGCCCACCGAGCCCACCGAGTCGGCCATCTTGGAGAGGAGGCGGATCGAGGCGTGTGCGCTTGCCCAGGGAGCATCGACGTCCTCGAGCCAACCACAAGGCACGCCCACACTGCCCGAGCGGATGGTGGCGGCGGGCGTCGATCTGGCGGCGGTGCGGGGAATCCATAGCGCCGTCGACCAGAGCATGCGGGAGGCGTACCCAATGTGGGAGAAGCCGCCACTGGTGCTCCACAACCCGCTTGATCCCGAGGCTCCCGTAGCTGTGATGAATGATCAACACGAGCTCGGGACTCATACGGAGTCCGAGGAGTACCGACGGTGGCTCGAGAACACCCTGCGGCTCGCCCTGTCGCTCGTCTCCGAGGACATGCCCCGGCTATCTGCCGTGAGTTTTCTCGAACCCGGCCATTTTCCTTGTGTTTTTCTGAATCATTATAGTCTATGTTCTGACATTTCTTCTCGTGGTTCAGTCGGCGCAAAGCCAGTCCTATGCCAAGTCCGTCCATCTCTGCGCTCTTCAGGAGAGCGAGGAACAGATCAGGCGGTTTGTGCGTTTGGGCCAGAATGCCGAGGTGGAGCAGCACCGAGCCACCCGGATTCTCCGAGAGGTCAATGCCGCGCTGACCGCCGCCAAGGAGGATGCCCAGGCGGCTAGAGACGGGCTAGCTCAAGCTGCACGGGAGGCGGAGACGGCTCGAAAAGAGAATGAGCGACTGAAGGGAATTGCCGCTCAGCTTAAGGAAGCCGTAGCCACGGTGACCACGGGCTTCAAAGCCAAGTGCCAGCTCATCGAGCAACTCGAGAAGGAGAAGGCCGCCGCCGAGACATACATACAGGACCTGCAGACAGCCGTCTCACGAGAGACCGCTCTAAAGGTTGCGGAGAAGAAGCGGGCGGACGACTCCCAGGCTGAGGCGGCCAATCTCCGTCAAATGGTGACGGAGAAAGACCTCACCATCCAAGGTGCTGGCAAGGCTCTCGAGGAGATGCGGGTGGAGAAGACCGATCTCGGCCGCGAGCTCAAGGGGAAGCAGGCCGAGCTCTCGAGGGCGCTCGAGCGTGAGCAGGAGCTCTCGACCCGCTGCACCGGTGAGTACTCGAGCCGTCCGTTTATTCCTTCCGTGCATTGGCTTTGTTTGCCGTTCGAGCACTCAACTTTTGACGTCTTTTTTCAGCTCTCGAAGCCGACCTGGCGACGTCGCGCGAGGACGCAAGGTCATGCCACGAGATGCTCGACGGCGAGATCTCGGCCAAGGCTCATATCACCGGCGCCATCGACACCCTCAGCGCCAACTGGGGCTTTGCGCCCGTGGTGGATGTCGAGGGGCCGGACGCCGGCCGAGGTTATGCCAGCCGGGTCATCGAGTTTGGCGCTTCCCTGCCGGACCGTGTTCAGGAGGCCCTTGTCTTTGCCGCGCGCCGGAGCTTTGCTATCTTCTACTCTGGGTTTGCTCTTTCGAGGGAGGATGCTCAGGCCGGGATGGAGGCCGTCTCCGGCGGCTTCACTTACACTAGGGATGAGCAGGAGGGTGCTGTGAATCCAATGATTGAGCAGCTCAAGGTTGACGCCGAGGAACCTGGAGCGCGGCTGGCCGAGAGCTTCGAACCCTTTGTTCTTCCTCCTGGCGTGTAGTGGTCTTGATCGTTGCCGGCCTGCGAGCCGAGATCTGGGCAGGAAGGCCCATGTAAGAAAACACTTGATCGTGCCGTGGCCCATGCGGCCTTTAAACATAATGCTTATGTGACTTGTTTTAGTTTTTCTTTTTATTACACTCTATGCTTCTTATCCCTTTGCCTGGATTTGCTTGTTTTTTGGCTAAGTGCGAGCGTCGGACTCCAACCATTTCGAGGGGAGATGGGCTAAGATACCGTAGCTTGGAAGCGTAGGAGATCTTGAGCTCGACCGTCCCGGCTCTAGAGGCTCGAGGCGACGCTTTTACTTAGCTTTTTTGAGAGAGTGTTCGAGGCAGGAAGGAAAGAGAGCGCAGCGAGCGTTATTTTGAAAAACTAGAGGTGTTTTTTCGAGGACTTCAGGGGGGTCCCCCCTGGTCTAGCCCCCGAGGGGGGCTTGACTCTGTGGAGACAGAGTCGAGCCCACCTTGCATATGAACGGCCTTTATTCATTCATACTAGCGGTACATTATATGGAAAAATGTACAAGGCGTCGAGGCCTAAGGGAAAAAGCGACGTAGCTGTTCGATGTTCCACGCGTTGGTGAGGGTTGAGCCGTCCTCGTCAGCTAGCTTGTAGGTCCCTGGTTTCAGCACCTCGACCACGATGAACGGCCCTTCCCAAGGAGGAGTGAGCTTGTGGCGCCCCTTGTTGTCTTGTCGTCGACGGAGCACGAGGTTGCCGACCTCGAAGTCTCTTTTACGCACATTCTTCTCGTGGTATTGCCGTAGCTTCTGTTGATAGTGCGCAGAGTGTAGGAGCACCATGTCTCGAGTCTCTTCGACCTGGTCGATGGTGTTGGCTAGCCTCTCTTCATTGGTCTGCTCGTTGTAGGCTTTGAGTCGAGGGGACCCGTATTCGAGGTCAGTGGGGAGGACGGCCTCCGACCCATAGACTAGGAAAAACGGAGTAAACCCTGTGGCTCGACTCTCAGTTGTCCGCCCACTTCTTGCCGTGCTTATTGAGGCGGTCGAAAATCCTTGGCTTCAGCCCTTGAAGGATTATGCCATTGGCGCGCTTGACTTGGCCATTGGTTCAAGGATGGGCGACTGCCGACCAATTCACACGGATGTGGTGTCGATCGCAGAAGTCCAGGAACTTTTTGCCTATGAACTGAGTGCCGTTGTCCGTGATGATGACGTTAGGGACTCCAAAACGGTGAATAATGTCGGTGAAGAACTCGACCGCTCGCTCCGAGCGTACTTGTCGGCTCCCTCCTCGCTTGTACCTCTATGACGTCTTGCTACTTGAAGTAAGACATCGTGTTTATCTTTCGGTAATACCTTTGAGTAAGTTATTCTTGCTTGTTATCTTCTTGCGGGTTCGTCGTTCGTCTCCGTGATGGAAGCTCTAGTAAGAGGACCCCCTGATAGAGACGGGAGCTCCTGATCACCGCTAGAGTCGTAGCGACTGGCGTAGACGTGGTGTCTAGGCAAGGACCTACCTTCGTTTGCCTCGTAGTCCACGGTTGAGGTGGTAGGCGGCAGGTGGTGACAGCCCTGTCCGTCCCTTGTAATCCCCCACGTCCGGCTATGGCGTAGAGCTACAGGCCGGCATCACTTGGCAGACCAGGTGCGATCCGGTGCCCGAAGTAAGAAGTATAGCAACGAGTTTAGCCATCTCTTAGGCCCATTACCCTAGAAAACCTCATTACCTAAGCTATCCTACTCCATCCCTGGGCAACCTCTGTTTAGAATTAACTCACAAGCCGTTCTTCGTGAAAGAAATACGATACCCGATTACTCACTGGGTGAAATGCTATAACGGTGATTTTAGTGCGCTTGTGGATTTGGCTACACACGCTAAGAAACGCCAACACCGGGTCGCCCTAACAAGGGCGACACAGGGGGCGGGGAGAGAGCTTCTCCGGATATGAACTCAAATACATTTCGAATCTGTCCTCCCAGGTGTTCTCGAGCTCTAACAGCCAAGGACGGGCTCTAACAGCCTGTGATTCCTTTTGAATTGGTCATTACAGCTAGAGAGTTTCAAATATTCTACCAAACCAAGATCCGTGTGGATTGCAGCTGTGTGAACGAGCCAGCCTCGATCTGTAATTTCGTTTTGCCTCTTATTCCTAAAACATAATAGCAGCATCTTCCCACTCCTTTCGGCATGTTCCAACCACACCCCACCCCCCCCCCCCCCCCCCGATATGCCCTAGAGGCTGCAGCCTACTACCCTATCCTGCAGTCGTAGCTTGCTTTTAGTTGTATGTAACTCATTTGTTTATCACACAATGTATTAAATTGGGTTGAGTTGGGCTTTGCTGCTATGCATTCACTCTACGCACCAACCACAGATCATTCGTGGAGAACTCTGCTACACACAATGGTTGTGCAGACAAGCATTGTGTTCATTCTGGTATGCGCGCATGTGTTCACCAGAGCGTGTTGTGTGTGTTCTGCAAACTGAGCCGCTGCTCTCTAGCATCCGGGAGGGATATCTCTCAGGCACCTGACAGTGTAGAGAAACCATACGGCTACTCCCACCTTCAATAGAACAAATCTGGTTAAATCTGTATTTTTTCTCTGCATTTTATTAGATCATCTTCTAATTTGCCTTTCATACAATAGATTTGATT